>JBBNEX010000634.1:0-19098 GCA_038021265.1 Cyprinella venusta | reverse complement strand
CCCACGGAGCCACTGGACCATCCACACTCATACTTAATTTTTTGGGAGCATGTCTTTTTCTCTCTTGGACAAACCAGTTGAAACTAAAGCATGATAAGAGTGAGGCTCGAACCCTGGTTTCCCACATGGAATCACAACACTCAGACCACTGAGCCACTGGAGCTTGCACACTCACTCTTCTTTTTTTGGGAGCATGTCTTACTTCGACAATCCAGTGAAACTAAAGCATCACAAGAGTGTGATTCGAACCTGGGTTTCCCACATAGAATCACAACACTCAGACCACTGAGCCACAGGCGCTTCTTCATTTCAATGTTTCTGTTTGTCTCAAAAAATCACACTAAAATAATTTCAACCGCAAAAGTGAGATTTGAACCAGGGTTTTCAACACAGAACAGCAACGCTTTTACCACTGAACCACTTACAGTTGGATGTCCTTTTTGAAGATTGGTCTTTTTATTTGGACCAAACCAATCAAACTAAAAATGTCAACCATCAAGAGACTCAAACATGGATTCTCCACACGAGAGATTAACACTCACACCACTGAGCCATTCAAGCTTCCACTCTTTCACTTTCTTTTGCAGGCATTTCTTTTTTATTTGGACAAAACCATTCAAAATAAAGCATTTTAATGCAAAGAGTGGGACTTGAACCCAAATCCTCAACATGATAGAGTAACACTCTGACCACTGAGCCATTCAAGCTTCCACTCTCTCACTTTATTTTGCAGGCATTTCTTTTTTATTTGGACAAAACCCTTCAAAATAAAGAATTTTAATGCTAAGAGCGGACTTGAACCCAAAAAATTAAGTATGTGTGTGGATGGTCCAGTGGCTCAGTGGGTGAGCTCTCACTCCCCAGTTGGGAGGTTCCTGGTTCAAGACTAGGCTGGACACTGAAGCAAGTGATGGGTGGATGGAGGATGGATGGAGGGAGGGAGGATGGATGGATGGATGGATGGATGGATGGATGGATGGATGGATGGATGGATGGATGGATGGATGGATGGATGGATGGATGGATGGATGGATGGATGGATGGATGGAGGGAGGATGATGGAGGAAGACTGAAGACTGAAGATTGTGAGAACTATAGATAATAGTGTGTATGAGGTAAGAAATAAAATATTTTTTGGTGCATGCTAATGTAGTGTACATTTCATGTATTCCAAAATTAAAATTTTGGTTAAGTCCTACAAAAAAATGCCTCTCTCTGCAGCAACACCACTGCTGGATATCGTCCCAGAAATCCCCAGGGGGAGGAGTTAGGTTATTTCCTCCCCCCTTCGTGTCCTGACCGTCTCTCGTCCCCCAGCTGCAGATCTGGAGGATGTTCGTCAACTCAACCATGCTTCACGGTCCAGCCCGGTCTTGAACCAGGAACATCCCAACCTCCCGATTCGGGAGTGAGAGCTCATCCACGGAGCCACTGGACCATCCACACTCATACTTAATTTTTTGGGACCATGTCTTTTTCTCTCTTGGACAAACCAGTTGAAACTAAAGCATGATAAGAGTGAGGCTCGAACCCTGGTTTCCCACATGGAATCACAACACTCAGACCACTGAGCCACTGGAGCTTGCACACTCACTCTTCTTTTTTTGGGAGCATGTCTTACTTCGACAATCCAGTGAAACTAAAGCATCACAAGAGTGTGATTCGAACCTGGGTTTCCCACATAGAATCACAACACTCAGACCACTGAGCCACAGGAGCTTCTTCATTTCAATGTTTCTGTTTGTCTCAAAAAATCACACTAAAATAATTTCAACCGCAAAAGTGATTTCAACCGCTCAGTGGTCTGAGTGTTATGGTTCCATGTGGGAAACCAGGGTTTGAGCCTCACTCTTACCATGCTTTAGTTTCAAGGGGTTTGTCCAAGAGAGAAAAAGACTTGCTCCCAAAAAATTAAGTATGTGTGTGGATGGTCCAGTGGCTCAGTGGGTGAGCTCTCACTCCCCAGTTGGGAGGTTCCTGGTTCAAGACTAGGCTGGACACTGAAGCAAGTGATGGATGGATGGATGGATGGATGGATGGAGGAGTATCTAGGATGAGATCTATAGATAATAGTGTGTATGAGGTAAGAAATAAAATACTTTTTGGTGCATGCTAATGTTGTGTACATTTCATGTATTCCAAAATTAAAATTTTGGTTAAGTCCAACAAAAAAATTCCTCTCTCTGCAGCAACACCGCTGCTGGATATCGTCCCAGAAATCCCCAGGGGGAGGAGTTAGGTTATTTCTTGTCCTGACCGTCTCTCATCCCCCAGCTGCAGATCTGGAGGATGTTCGTCAACGCAACCATGCTTCACGGTCCAGCCCGGTCTTGAACCAGGAACATCCCAACCTCCCGATTCGGGAGTGAGAGCTCACCCACGGAGCCACTGGACCATCCACACTCATACTTAATTTTTTGGGAGCATGTCTTTTTCTCTCTTGGACAAACCAGTTGAAACTAAAGCATGATAAGAGTGAGGCTCGAACCCTGGTTTCCCACATGGAATCACAACACTCAGACCACTGAGCCACTGGACCATCCACACTCAAACTTCTTTTTTTGGGAGCATATCTTCTTTATTTGGATCAAACCGGTGAAAGAAGAGTTTTACCATGGATTCTCCACACGAGAGATTGACACTCACACCACTGAGCCATTCAAGCTTACACTCTTTCACTTTCTTTTGCAGGCATTTCTTTTTTTATTTGGACAAAACCATTCAAAATAAAGCATTTTAACGCAAAGAGTGGGACTTCAACCCAAATCCTCAACATGATAGAGGAACACTCTGACCACTGAGCCATTCAAGCTGCCACGTTTTCACTTTATTTTGCAGGCATGTCTTTTTTATTTGGACAAAACCCTTCAAAATAAAGAATTCTAATTCTAGCTAAGAGCAGGACTTGAACCCAAATCCTCAACATGATAGAGTAACACTCTAACCACTGAGCCATTCAAGCTTCCACTCTTTCACTTTATTTTGCAGGCATTTCTTTTTTATTTGGACAAAACCCTTCAAAATAAAGAATTTTAATGCTAAGAGCGGACTTGAACCCAAATCCTCAACATGATAGAGTAACACTCTAACCACTGAGCCATTCAAGCTTCCACTCTTTCACTTTATTTTGCAGACATGTCTTTTTTATTTGGACAAAACCATTCAAATAAAGCATTTTAATGCAAAGAGTGGGACTTGAACCCAAATCCTCAACATGATAGAGGAACACTCTGACCACTGAGCCATTCAAGCTTCCGGACTTTCACTTTATTTTGCAGGCATGTCTTTTTTATTTGGACAAAACCCTTCAAAATAAAGAATTTTAATGCTAAGAGCGGGACTTACACCAAATCCTCAACATGACAGAGTAACACTCTAACCACTGAGCCATTCAAGCTTCCACTCTTTAACTTTATTTTGCAGACATGTCTTTTTTATTTGGACAAAACCATTCAAAATAAAGCATTTTAATGCGAAGAGTGGAACTTGAACCCAAATCCTCAACATGATAGAGTAACACTCTAACCACTGAGCCATTGAGAAACTTAATTTTTCACCCCCCGAAAAAAATGTAAGGGGTAACACTGCCATTTTTTTTTCTGGTCAAAATTTTGAGTTTCAATATCTCAGCTCTGGAAGGGTCTACAGCCTCAATTTTTACACCCAGGTCCATGTCTCGTGGCCCTCTATCAGAATCCAGAGTTTTGAGAAGATTGGAGAAACTTAATTTTTCACCCCCCCCAAAAAAATGTAAGGGGTAACACTGTCGTTTTTGGCCGAAATTTTGACCCCCTCCGATCTTCTTGAAACTCTGGATTCTGACAGAGGGCCACGAGACTTCGACCAGCGCGCAAAAATGGAGGCTCAAGACCCTTCCAGAGCCGAGATATCGGATGTCAAAGTTTTGACCTGAAAAAAAAAACATAAGGGGTAACACTGTCGTTTTTTGCCGAAATTTTGACCCCCTCCGATCTTCTTGAAACTCTGGATTCTGACAGAGGGCCACGAGACTTCGACCAGCGCGCAAAAATGGAGGCTCTAGACCCTTCCAGAGCCGAGATATCGGATGTCAAAGTTTTGACCTGAAAAAAAAACATAAGGGGTAACACTGTCGTTTTTGGCCGAAATTTTGACCCCCTCCGATCTTCTTGAAACTCTGGATTCTGACAGAGGGCCACGAGACTTCGACCAGCGCGCAAAAATGGAGGCTCTAGACCCTTCCAGAGCCGAGATATCGGATGTCAAAGTTTTGACCTGAAAAAAAAAACATAAGAGGTAACACTGTCGTTTTTGGCCGAAATTTTGACCCCCTCTGATCTTCTTGAAACTCTGGATTCTGACAGAGGGCCACGAGACTTCGACCAGCGCGCAAAAATGGAGGCTCTAGACCCTTCCAGAGCCGAGATATCGGATGTCAAAGTTTTGGACCTGAAAAAAAAAACATAAGGGGTAACACTGTCGTTTTTGGCCGAAATTTTGACCCCCTCCGATCTTCTTGAAACTCTGGATTCTGACAGAGGGCCACGAGACTTCGACCAGCGCGCAAAAATGGAGGCTCTAGACCCTTCCAGAGCCGAGATATCGGATGTCAAAGTTTTGACCTGAAAAAAAAAACATAAGGGGTAACACTGTCGTTTTTGGCCGAAATTTTGACCCCCTCCGATCTTCTTGAAACTCTGGATTCTGACAGAGGGCCACGAGACTTCGACCAGCGCGCAAAAATGGAGGCTCTAGACCCTTCCAGAGCCGAGATATCGGATGTCAAAGTTTTGACCTGAAAAAAAAACATAAGGGGTAACACTGTCGTTTTGGCCGAAATTTTGACCCCCCTCCGATCTTCTTGAAACTCTGGATTCTGACAGAGGGCCACGAGACTTCGACCAGCGCGCAAAAATGGAGGCTCTAGACCCTTCCAGAGCCGAGATATCGGATGTCAAAGTTTTGACCTGAAAAAAAAACATAAGGGGTAACACTGTCGTTTTTGGCCGAAATTTTGACCCCCTCCGATCTTCTTGAAACTCTGGATTCTGACAGAGGGCCACGAGACTTCGACCAGCGCGCAAAAATGGAGGCTCTAGACCCTTCCAGAGCCGAGATATCGGATGTCAAAGTTTTGACCTGAAAAAAAAACATAAGGGGTAACACTGTCGTTTTTGGCCGAAATTTTGACCCCCTCCGATCTTCTTGAAACTCTGGATTCTGACAGAGGGCCACGAGACTTCGACCAGCGCGCAAAAATGGAGGCTCTAGACCCTTCCAGAGCCGAGATATCGGATGTCAAAGTTTTGACCTGAAAAAAAAAACATAAGGGGTAACACTGTCGTTTTTGGCCGAAATTTTGACCCCCTCCGATCTTCTTGAAACTCTGGATTCTGACAGAGGGCCACGAGACTTCGACCAGCGCGCAAAAATGGAGGCTCTAGACCCTTCCAGAGCCGAGATATCGGATGTCAAAGTTTTGACCTGAAAAAAAAACATAAGGGGTAACACTGTCGTTTTTGGCCGAAATTTTGACCCCCTCCGATCTTCTTGAAACTCTGGATTCTGACAGAGGGCCACGAGACTTCGACCAGCGCGCAAAAATGGAGGCTCTAGACCCTTCAGAGCCGAGATATCGGATGTCAAAGTTTTGACCTGAAAAAAAAACATAAGGGGTAACACTGTCGTTTTTGGCCGAAATTTTGACCCCCTCCGATCTTCTTGAAACTCTGGATTCTGACAGAGGGCCACGAGACTTCGACCAGCGCGCAAAAATGGAGGCTCTAGACCCTTCCAGAGCCGAGATATCGGATGTCAAAGTTTTGACCTGAAAAAAAAACATAAGGGGTAACACTGTCGTTTTTGGCCGAAATTTTGACCCCCTCCGATCTTCTTGAAACTCTGGATTCTGACAGAGGGCCACGAGACTTCGACCAGCGCGCAAAAATGGAGGCTCTAGACCCTTCAGAGCCGAGATATCGGATGTCAAAGTTTTGACCTGAAAAAAAAACATAAGGGGTAACACTGTCGTTTTTGGCCGAAATTTTGACCCCCTCCGATCTTCTTGAAACTCTGGATTCTGACAGAGGGCCACGAGACTTCGACCAGCGCGCAAAAATGGAGGCTCTAGACCCTTCCAGAGCCGAGATATCGGATGTCAAAGTTTTGACCTGAAAAAAAAACATAAGGGGTAACACTGTCGTTTTTGGCCGAAATTTTGACCCCCTCCGATCTTCTTGAAACTCTGGATTCTGACAGAGGGCCACGAGACTTCGACCAGCGCGCAAAAATGGAGGCTCTAGACCCTTCCAGAGCCGAGATATCGGATGTCAAAGTTTTGACCTGAAAAAAAAACATAAGGGGTAACACTGACGTTTTTGGCCGAAATTTTGACCCCCTCCGATCTTCTTGAAACTCTGGATTCTGACAGAGGGCCACGAGACTTCGACCAGCGCGCAAAAATGGAGGCTCTAGACCCTTCCAGAGCCGAGATATCGGATGTCAAAGTTTTGACCTGAAAAAAAAACATAAGGGGTAACACTGTCGTTTTTGGCCGAAATTTTGACCCCCTCCGATCTTCTTGAAACTCTGGATTCTGACAGAGGGCCACGAGACTTCGACCAGCGCGCAAAAATGGAGGCTCTAGACCCTTCCAGAGCCGAGATATCGGATGTCAAAGTTTTGACCTGAAAAAAAAACATAAGGGGTAACACTGTCGTTTTTGGCCGAAATTTTGACCCCCTCCGATCTTCTTGAAACTCTGGATTCTGACAGAGGGCCACGAGACTTCGACCAGCGCGCAAAAATGGAGGCTCTAGACCCTTCCAGAGCCGAGATATCGGATGTCAAAGTTTTGACCTGAAAAAAAAACATAAGGGGTAACACTGTCGTTTTTGGCCGAAATTTTGACCCCCTCCGATCTTCTTGAAACTCTGGATTCTGACAGAGGGCCACGAGACTTCGACCAGCGCGCAAAAATGGAGGCTCTAGACCCTTCCAGAGCCGAGATATCGGATGTCAAAGTTTTGACCTGAAAAAAAAACATAAGGGGTAACACTGTCGTTTTTGGCCGAAATTTTGACCCCCTCCGATCTTCTTGAAACTCTGGATTCTGACAGAGGGCCACGAGACTTCGACCAGCGCGCAAAAATGGAGGCTCTAGACCCTTCCAGAGCCGAGATATCGGATGTCAAAGTTTTGACCTGAAAAAAAAACATAAGGGGTAACACTGTCGTTTTTGGCCGAAATTTTGACCCCCTCCGATCTTCTTGAAACTCTGGATTCTGACAGAGGGCCACGAGACTTCGACCAGCGCGCAAAAATGGAGGCTCTAGACCCTTCCAGAGCCGAGATATCGGATGTCAAAGTTTTGACCTGAAAAAAAAACATAAGGGGTAACACTGTCGTTTTTGGCCGAAATTTTGACCCCCTCCGATCTTCTTGAAACTCTGGATTCTGACAGAGGGCCACGAGACTTCGACCAGCGCGCAAAAATGGAGGCTCTAGACCCTTCCAGAGCCGAGATATCGGATGTCAAAGTTTTGACCTGAAAAAAAAACATAAGGGGTAACACTGTCGTTTTTGGCCGAAATTTTGACCCCCTCCGATCTTCTTGAAACTCTGGATTCTGACAGAGGGCCACGAGACTTCGACCAGCGCGCAAAAATGGAGGCTCTAGACCCTTCCAGAGCCGAGATATCGGATGTCAAAGTTTTGACCTGAAAAAAAAACATAAGGGGTAACACTGTCGTTTTTGGCCGAAATTTTGACCCCCTCCGATCTTCTTGAAACTCTGGATTCTGACAGAGGGCCACGAGACTTCGACCAGCGCGCAAAAATGGAGGCTCTAGACCCTTCCAGAGCCGAGATATCGGATGTCAAAGTTTTGACCTGAAAAAAAAACATAAGGGGTAACACTGTCGTTTTTGGCCGAAATTTTGACCCCCTCCGATCTTCTTGAAACTCTGGATTCTGACAGAGGGCCACGAGACTTCGACCAGCGCGCAAAAATGGAGGCTCTAGACCCTTCCAGAGCCGAGATATCGGATGTCAAAGTTTTGACCTGAAAAAAAAACATAAGGGGTAACACTGTCGTTTTTGGCCGAAATTTTGACCCCCTCCGATCTTCTTGAAACTCTGGATTCTGACAGAGGGCCACGAGACTTCGACCAGCGCGCAAAAATGGAGGCTCTAGACCCTTCCAGAGCCGAGATATCGGATGTCAAAGTTTTGACCTGAAAAAAAAACATAAGGGGTAACACTGTCGTTTTTGGCCGAAATTTTGACCCCCTCCGATCTTCTTGAAACTCTGGATTCTGACAGAGGGCCACGAGACTTCGACCAGCGCGCAAAAATGGAGGCTCTAGACCCTTCCAGAGCCGAGATATCGGATGTCAAAGTTTTGACCTGAAAAAAAAACATAAGGGGTAACACTGTCGTTTTTGGCCGAAATTTTGACCCCCTCCGATCTTCTTGAAACTCTGGATTCTGACAGAGGGCCACGAGACTTCGACCAGCGCGCAAAAATGGAGGCTCTAGACCCTTCCAGAGCCGAGATATCGGATGTCAAAGTTTTGACCTGAAAAAAAAACATAAGGGGTAACACTGTCGTTTTTGGCCGAAATTTTGACCCCCTCCGATCTTCTTGAAACTCTGGATTCTGACAGAGGGCCACGAGACTTCGACCAGCGCGCAAAAATGGAGGCTCTAGACCCTTCCAGAGCCGAGATATCGGATGTCAAAGTTTTGACCTGAAAAAAAAACATAAGGGGTAACACTGTCGTTTTTGGCCGAAATTTTGACCCCCTCCGATCTTCTTGAAACTCTGGATTCTGACAGAGGGCCACGAGACTTCGACCAGCGCGCAAAAATGGAGGCTCTAGACCCTTCCAGAGCCGAGATATCGGATGTCAAAGTTTTGACCTGAAAAAAAAACATAAGGGGTAACACTGTCGTTTTTGGCCGAAATTTTGACCCCCTCCGATCTTCTTGAAACTCTGGATTCTGACAGAGGGCCACGAGACTTCGACCAGCGCGCAAAAATGGAGGCTCTAGACCCTTCCAGAGCCGAGATATCGGATGTCAAAGTTTTGACCTGAAAAAAAAACATAAGGGGTAACACTGTCGTTTTTGGCCGAAATTTTGACCCCCTCCGATCTTCTTGAAACTCTGGATTCTGACAGAGGGCCACGAGACTTCGACCAGCGCGCAAAAATGGAGGCTCTAGACCCTTCCAGAGCCGAGATATCGGATGTCAAAGTTTTGACCTGAAAAAAAAACATAAGGGGTAACACTGTCGTTTTTGGCCGAAATTTTGACCCCCTCCGATCTTCTTGAAACTCTGGATTCTGACAGAGGGCCACGAGACTTCGACCAGCGCGCAAAAATGGAGGCTCTAGACCCTTCCAGAGCCGAGATATCGGATGTCAAAGTTTTGACCTGAAAAAAAAACATAAGGGGTAACACTGTCGTTTTTGGCCGAAATTTTGACCCCCTCCGATCTTCTTGAAACTCTGGATTCTGACAGAGGGCCACGAGACTTCGACCAGCGCGCAAAAATGGAGGCTCTAGACCCTTCCAGAGCCGAGATATCGGATGTCAAAGTTTTGACCTGAAAAAAAAACATAAGGGGTAACACTGTCGTTTTTGGCCGAAATTTTGACCCCCTCCGATCTTCTTGAAACTCTGGATTCTGACAGAGGGCCACGAGACTTCGACCAGCGCGCAAAAATGGAGGCTCTAGACCCTTCCAGAGCCGAGATATCGGATGTCAAAGTTTTGACCTGAAAAAAAAACATAAGGGGTAACACTGTCGTTTTTGGCCGAAATTTTGACCCCCTCCGATCTTCTTGAAACTCTGGATTCTGACAGAGGGCCACGAGACTTCGACCAGCGCGCAAAAATGGAGGCTCTAGACCCTTCCAGAGCCGAGATATCGGATGTCAAAGTTTTGACCTGAAAAAAAAACATAAGGGGTAACACTGTCGTTTTTGGCCGAAATTTTGACCCCCTCCGATCTTCTTGAAACTCTGGATTCTGACAGAGGGCCACGAGACTTCGACCAGCGCGCAAAAATGGAGGCTCTAGACCCTTCCAGAGCCGAGATATCGGATGTCAAAGTTTTGACCTGAAAAAAAAACATAAGGGGTAACACTGTCGTTTTTGGCCGAAATTTTGACCCCCTCCGATCTTCTTGAAACTCTGGATTCTGACAGAGGGCCACGAGACTTCGACCAGCGCGCAAAAATGGAGGCTCTAGACCCTTCCAGAGCCGAGATATCGGATGTCAAAGTTTTGACCTGAAAAAAAAACATAAGGGGTAACACTGTCGTTTTTGGCCGAAATTTTGACCCCCTCCGATCTTCTTGAAACTCTGGATTCTGACAGAGGGCCACGAGACTTCGACCAGCGCGCAAAAATGGAGGCTCTAGACCCTTCCAGAGCCGAGATATCGGATGTCAAAGTTTTGACCTGAAAAAAAAACATAAGGGGTAACACTGTCGTTTTTGGCCGAAATTTTGACCCCCTCCGATCTTCTTGAAACTCTGGATTCTGACAGAGGGCCACGAGACTTCGACCAGCGCGCAAAAATGGAGGCTCTAGACCCTTCCAGAGCCGAGATATCGGATGTCAAAGTTTTGACCTGAAAAAAAAACATAAGGGGTAACACTGTCGTTTTTGGCCGAAATTTTGACCCCCTCCGATCTTCTTGAAACTCTGGATTCTGACAGAGGGCCACGAGACTTCGACCAGCGCGCAAAAATGGAGGCTCTAGACCCTTCCAGAGCCGAGATATCGGATGTCAAAGTTTTGACCTGAAAAAAAAACATAAGGGGTAACACTGTCGTTTTTGGCCGAAATTTTGACCCCCTCCGATCTTCTTGAAACTCTGGATTCTGACAGAGGGCCACGAGACTTCGACCAGCGCGCAAAAATGGAGGCTCTAGACCCTTCCAGAGCCGAGATATCGGATGTCAAAGTTTTGACCTGAAAAAAAAACATAAGGGGTAACACTGTCGTTTTTGGCCGAAATTTTGACCCCCTCCGATCTTCTTGAAACTCTGGATTCTGACAGAGGGCCACGAGACTTCGACCAGCGCGCAAAAATGGAGGCTCTAGACCCTTCCAGAGCCGAGATATCGGATGTCAAAGTTTTGACCTGAAAAAAAAACATAAGGGGTAACACTGTCGTTTTTGGCCGAAATTTTGACCCCCTCCGATCTTCTTGAAACTCTGGATTCTGACAGAGGGCCACGAGACTTCGACCAGCGCGCAAAAATGGAGGCTCTAGACCCTTCCAGAGCCGAGATATCGGATGTCAAAGTTTTGACCTGAAAAAAAAACATAAGGGGTAACACTGTCGTTTTTGGCCGAAATTTTGACCCCCTCCGATCTTCTTGAAACTCTGGATTCTGACAGAGGGCCACGAGACTTCGACCAGCGCGCAAAAATGGAGGCTCTAGACCCTTCCAGAGCCGAGATATCGGATGTCAAAGTTTTGACCTGAAAAAAAAACATAAGGGGTAACACTGTCGTTTTTGGCCGAAATTTTGACCCCCTCCGATCTTCTTGAAACTCTGGATTCTGACAGAGGGCCACGAGACTTCGACCAGCGCGCAAAAATGGAGGCTCTAGACCCTTCCAGAGCCGAGATATCGGATGTCAAAGTTTTGACCTGAAAAAAAAACATAAGGGGTAACACTGTCGTTTTTGGCCGAAATTTTGACCCCCTCCGATCTTCTTGAAACTCTGGATTCTGACAGAGGGCCACGAGACTTCGACCAGCGCGCAAAAATGGAGGCTCTAGACCCTTCCAGAGCCGAGATATCGGATGTCAAAGTTTTGACCTGAAAAAAAAACATAAGGGGTAACACTGTCGTTTTTGGCCGAAATTTTGACCCCCTCCGATCTTCTTGAAACTCTGGATTCTGACAGAGGGCCACGAGACTTCGACCAGCGCGCAAAAATGGAGGCTCTAGACCCTTCCAGAGCCGAGATATCGGATGTCAAAGTTTTGACCTGAAAAAAAAACATAAGGGGTAACACTGTCGTTTTTGGCCGAAATTTTGACCCCCTCCGATCTTCTTGAAACTCTGGATTCTGACAGAGGGCCACGAGACTTCGACCAGCGCGCAAAAATGGAGGCTCTAGACCCTTCCAGAGCCGAGATATCGGATGTCAAAGTTTTGACCTGAAAAAAAAAACATAAGGGGTAACACTGTCGTTTTTGGCCGAAATTTTGACCCCCTCCGATCTTCTTGAAACTCTGGATTCTGACAGAGGGCCACGAGACTTCGACCAGCGCGCAAAAATGGAGGCTCTAGACCCTTCCAGAGCCGAGATATCGGATGTCAAAGTTTTGACCTGAAAAAAAAACATAAGGGGTAACACTGTCGTTTTTGGCCGAAATTTTGACCCCCTCCGATCTTCTTGAAACTCTGGATTCTGACAGAGGGCCACGAGACTTCGACCAGCGCGCAAAAATGGAGGCTCTAGACCCTTCCAGAGCCGAGATATCGGATGTCAAAGTTTTGACCTGAAAAAAAAACATAAGGGGTAACACTGTCGTTTTTGGCCGAAATTTTGACCCCCTCCGATCTTCTTGAAACTCTGGATTCTGACAGAGGGCCACGAGACTTCGACCAGCGCGCAAAAATGGAGGCTCTAGACCCTTCCAGAGCCGAGATATCGGATGTCAAAGTTTTGACCTGAAAAAAAAACATAAGGGGTAACACTGTCGTTTTTGGCCGAAATTTTGACCCCCTCCGATCTTCTTGAAACTCTGGATTCTGACAGAGGGCCACGAGACTTCGACCAGCGCGCAAAAATGGAGGCTCTAGACCCTTCCAGAGCCGAGATATCGGATGTCAAAGTTTTGACCTGAAAAAAAAACATAAGGGGTAACACTGTCGTTTTTGGCCGAAATTTTGACCCCCTCCGATCTTCTTGAAACTCTGGATTCTGACAGAGGGCCACGAGACTTCGACCAGCGCGCAAAAATGGAGGCTCTAGACCCTTCCAGAGCCGAGATATCGGATGTCAAAGTTTTGACCTGAAAAAAAAACATAAGGGGTAACACTGTCGTTTTTGGCCGAAATTTTGACCCCCTCCGATCTTCTTGAAACTCTGGATTCTGACAGAGGGCCACGAGACTTCGACCAGCGCGCAAAAATGGAGGCTCTAGACCCTTCCAGAGCCGAGATATCGGATGTCAAAGTTTTGACCTGAAAAAAAAACATAAGGGGTAACACTGTCGTTTTTGGCCGAAATTTTGACCCCCTCCGATCTTCTTGAAACTCTGGATTCTGACAGAGGGCCACGAGACTTCGACCAGCGCGCAAAAATGGAGGCTCTAGACCCTTCCAGAGCCGAGATATCGGATGTCAAAGTTTTGACCTGAAAAAAAAACATAAGGGGTAACACTGTCGTTTTTGGCCGAAATTTTGACCCCCTCCGATCTTCTTGAAACTCTGGATTCTGACAGAGGGCCACGAGACTTCGACCAGCGCGCAAAAATGGAGGCTCTAGACCCTTCCAGAGCCGAGATATCGGATGTCAAAGTTTTGACCTGAAAAAAAAACATAAGGGGTAACACTGTCGTTTTTGGCCGAAATTTTGACCCCCTCCGATCTTCTTGAAACTCTGGATTCTGACAGAGGGCCACGAGACTTCGACCAGCGCGCAAAAATGGAGGCTCTAGACCCTTCCAGAGCCGAGATATCGGATGTCAAAGTTTTGACCTGAAAAAAAAACATAAGGGGTAACACTTTCGTTTTTGGCCGAAATTTTGACCCCCTCCGATCTTCTTGAAACTCTGGATTCTGACAGAGGGCCACGAGACTTCGACCAGCGCGCAAAAATGGAGGCTCTAGACCCTTCCAGAGCCGAGATATCGGATGTCAAAGTTTTGACCTGAAAAAAAAAACATAAGGGGTAACACTGTCGTTTTTGGCCGAAATTTTGACCCCCTCCGATCTTCTTGAAACTCTGGATTCTGACAGAGGGCCACGAACTTCGACCAGCGCGCAAAAATGGAGGCTCTAGACCCTTCCAGAGCCGAGATATCGGATGTCAAAGTTTTGACCTGAAAAAAAAACATAAGGGGTAACACTGTCGTTTTGGCCGAAATTTTGACCCCCTCCGATCTTCTTGAAACTCTGGATTCTGACAGAGGGCCACGAGACTTCGACCAGCGCGCAAAAATGGAGGCTCTAGACCCTTCCAGAGCCGAGATATCGGATGTCAAAGTTTTGACCTGAAAAAAAAACATAAGGGGTAACACTGTCGTTTTGGCCGAAATTTTGACCCCCTCCGATCTTCTTGAAACTCTGGATTCTGACAGAGGGCCACGAGACTTCGACCAGCGCGCAAAAATGGAGGCTCTAGACCCTTCCAGAGCCGAGATATCGGATGTCAAAGTTTTGACCTGAAAAAAAACATAAGGGGTAACACTGTCGTTTTGGCCGAAATTTTGACCCCCTCCGATCTTCTTGAAACTCTGGATTCTGACAGAGGGCCACGAGACTTCGACCAGCGCGCAAAAATGGAGGCTCTAGACCCTTCCAGAGCCGAGATATCGGATGTCAAAGTTTTGACCTGAAAAAAAAAACATAAGGGGTAACACTGTCGTTTTGGCCGAAATTTTGACCCCCTCCGATCTTCTTGAAACTCTGGATTCTGACAGAGGGCCACGAGACTTCGACCAGCGCGCAAAAATGGAGGCTCTAGACCCTTCCAGAGCCGAGATATCGGATGTCAAAGTTTTGACCTGAAAAAAAAACATAAGGGGTAACACTGTCGTTTTGGCCGAAATTTTGACCCCCTCCGATCTTCTTGAAACTCTGGATTCTGACAGAGGGCCACGAGACTTCGACCAGCGCGCAAAAATGGAGGCTCTAGACCCTTCCAGAGCCGAGATATCGGATGTCAAAGTTTTGACCTGAAAAAAAAACATAAGGGGTAACACTGTCGTTTTGGCCGAAATTTTGACCCCCTCCGATCTTCTTGAAACTCTGGATTCTGACAGAGGGCCACGAGACTTCGACCAGCGCGCAAAAATGGAGGCTCTAGACCCTTCCAGAGCCGAGATATCGGATGTCAAAGTTTTGACCTGAAAAAAAAAACATAAGGGGTAACACTGTCGTTTTGGCCGAAATTTTGACCCCCTCCGATCTTCTTGAAACTCTGGATTCTGACAGAGGGCCACGAGACTTCGACCAGCGCGCAAAAATGGAGGCTCTAGACCCTTCCAGAGCCGAGATATCGGATGTCAAAGTTTTGACCTGAAAAAAAAACATAAGGGGTAACACTGTCGTTTTGGCCGAAATTTTGACCCCCTCCGATCTTCTTGAAACTCTGGATTCTGACAGAGGGCCACGAGACTTCGACCAGCGCGCAAAAATGGAGGCTCTAGACCCTTCCAGAGCCGAGATATCGGATGTCAAAGTTTTGACCTGAAAAAAAAACATAAGGGGTAACACTGTCGTTTTGGCCGAAATTTTGACCCCCTCCAATCTTCTTGAAACTCTGGATTCTGACAGAGGGCCACGAGACTTCGACCAGCGCGCAAAAATGGAGGCTCTAGACCCTTCCAGAGCCGAGATATCGGATGTCAAAGTTTTGACCTGAAAAAAAAACATAAGGGGTAACACTGTCGTTTTGGCCGAAATTTTGACCCCCTCCGATCTTCTTGAAACTCTGGATTCTGACAGAGGGCCACGAGACTTCGACCAGCGCGCAAAAATGGAGGCTCTAGACCCTTCCAGAGCCGAGATATCGAAGGTCAAAATTTGGACCTGAAAAAAAAAACATAAGGGGTAACACTGTTATTTTTTTTTTTTTGGCCGAAATTTTGACCCCCTCCGATCTTCTTGAAACTCTGGATTCTGACAGAGGGCCACGAGACTTCGACCAGCGCGCAAAAATGGAGGCTCTAGACCCTTCCAGAGCCGAGATATCGGATATCAAAGTTTTGACCCGAAAAAAAAAAACATAAGGGGTAACACTGTCGTTTTTGGCCGAAATTTTGACCCCCTCCGATCTTCTTGAAACTCTGGATTCTGACAGAGGGCCACGAGACTTCGACCAGCGCGCAAAAATGGAGGCTCTAGACCCTTCCAGAGCCGAGATATCGGATGTCAAAGTTTTGACCCGAAAAAAAAACATAAGGGGTAACACTGTCGTTTTTGGCCGAAATTTTGACCCCCTCCGATCTTCTTGAAACTCTGGATTGTGACAAAGGGCCACGACACTTCGACCAGCGCGCAAAAATTGAGGCTCTACACCCTTCCAGAGCCGAGATATCGGATGTCAAAGTTTTGACCTGAAAAAAAACATAAGGGGTAACACTGTCGTTTTTGGCCGAAATTTTGACCCCCTCCGATCTTCTTGAAACTCTGGATTCTGACAGAGGGCCACGAGACTTCGACCAGCGCGCAAAAATGGAGGCTCTAGACCCTTCCAGAGCCGAGATATCGGATGTCAAAGTTTTGACCCGAAAAAAAAACATAAGGGGTAACACTGTCGTTTTTGGCCGAAATTTTGACCCCCTCCGATCTTCTTGAAACTCTGGATTCTGACAGAGGGCCACGAGACTTCGACCAGCGCACAAAAATGGAGGCTCTAGACCCTTCCAGAGCCAAGATATCGGAGGTCAAAATTTGGACCTGAAAAAAAACATAAGGGGTAACACTGTCATTTTTTTTTTTTTGGCCGAAATTTTGACCCCCTCCGATCTTCTTGAAACTCTGGATTCTGACAGAGGGCCACGAGACTTCGACCAGCGCGCAAAAATGGAGGCTCTAGACCCTCCCAGAGCCGAGATATCGAAGGTCAAAATTTGGACCTGAAAAAAAAACATAAGGGGTAACACTGTCATTTTTTTTTGGCCGAAATTTTGACCCCCTCCGATCTTCTTGAAACTCTGGATTCTGACAGAGGGCCACGAGACTTCGACCAGCGCGCAAAAATGGAGGCTCTAGACCCTTCCAGAGCCGAGATATCGAAGGTCAAAATTTGGACCTGAAAAAAAAACATAAGGGGTAACACTGTCATTTTTTTTTTTTGGCCGAAATTTTGACCCCCTCTGATCTTCTTGAAACTCTGGATTCTGACAGAGGGCCACGAGACTTCGACCAGCGCGCAAAAATGGAGGCTCTAGACCCTTCCAGAGCCGAGATATCGAAGGTCAAAATTTGGATCTGAAAAAAAAAACATAAGGGGTAACACTGTCATTTTTTTTTTGGCCGAAATTTTGACCCCCTCCGATCTTCTTGAAACTCTGGATTCTGACAGAGGGCCACGAGACTTCGACCAGCGCGCAAAAATGGAGGCTCTAGACCCTTCCAGAGCCGAGATATCGAAGGTCAAAATTTGGACCTGAAAAAAAAAAACATAAGGGGTAACACTGTCATTTTTTTTTTTTGGCCGAAATTTTGACCCCCTCCGATCTTCTTGAAACTCTGGATTCTGACAGAGGGCCACGAGACTTCGACCAGCATGCAAAAAGGGAGGCTCTAGACCCTTCCAGAGCCGAGATATCGAAGGTCAAACTTTGGATCTGAAAAAAAAAACATAAGGGGTAACACTGTCATTTTTTTTTTTGGCCGAAATTTTGACCCCCTCCGATCTTCTCGAAACTCTGGATTCTGACAGAGGGCCACGAGACTTCGACCAGCGCGCAAAAATGGAGGCTCTAGACCCTTCCAGAGCCAAGATATCGACAGTCAAAATTTTGACCCAAAAAAAAAACATAAGGGGTAACACTGTGGTTTTTTTTTTTTGGCCGAAATTTTGACCCCCTCCGATCTTCTTGAAACTCTGGATTCTGACAGAGGGCCACGAGACTTCGACCAACGCGCAAAAATGGAGGCTCTAGACCCTTCCAGAGCCGAGATATCGAAAGTCAAAATTTTGACCCGAAAAAAAAAACATAAGGGGTAACACTGTGGGGTTTTTGTTGGCCGAAATTTTGACCCCCTCCGATCTTCTTGAAACTTCTTCCCCGCATCCTCTTGTCTCCACACCTGAACTCACTCCCTCAATCATCCACCTGTTCATCGTCCTGATCATCTGTGTCACCTGTCGTCACCTTGTTAGTGTTCATTTTGTATCTGTATTTAGTTCTTTCTGTTTCAGTCAGTGGTTGTCGGTTCTTGATTATGTTTCATGGATAGTGTGTGTAATCTTCTGCCAGTCTTCCTTGTACCTGTTTGAAGTTTTTGAGTAAGTGTTTTGTATTGTAGCTTTGCCTCAGCCTCAGCCTGTCTTCATTCCACACTACACCGTGACAGAAGAACCAACCAAACATGGATTTCCCTGCAGTAAGACTAATGTGCCTTGAGAAGGGAAACAGCTCTCTTGAGGAACACCTGGAGATGTTCCTGGATTTGATACCTCAAACCAGTTTCCCAGACGACTGCCTCTACACGTTTCTACGTGTGGGACTGAACAACACCACTCTAGCACAGTTGTCTGGGGAACCATCTCAAGGAAGCTTTGCCCAATTTGTGGAGTTGGTGCTAGTATCCTGCAGATCATCCTTCACTGTACATGTTATCAGCCCCACTTCAACGCCCAAGACCGTCCAGCCGAGACTGTCCAGCCCGAGAGGTCTTCACCGCCGTGGCCGCCTGAAGGGTCTTCACCATCCTGGCAACGCCCTCTGCTCTGCTCTGCCACGTCCATGTCCTGTTCCGCCCTGGTCAAGCCCTTAGCTTGCTCTGCCACGCCCACATCCTGCTCCGCTCTGGAGCAGTAACTATAATAGTTAGAATAATAACTATAATAATAAAAGTTATTAATAATAACCAATACACTATACAGAAAATGAGGAAATATAAAGTTAAGTCTTCTGTGCATTCGAAGTGCTGATTGGCTCATGCAGATAGAACCTTAAAGAGCCAAGTTAGAGTTCGACTTTGTAGATAGAACCTTTTTGTTTTTTTAATAAAAAGTCCCACAATTAACAAAACTTAAAAAAAACACATCACATAACGTAAATAAGTTGTCACAGAATGAGAATATGTGAACAACTCAATTTTGACAAAAATGTCAGATAGAATCTTATAATTCCAAGGGGATGATTTATGCCATTATAAATATCTCAGCTCTGGAAGGGTC
>JBBNEX010000631.1:0-19416 GCA_038021265.1 Cyprinella venusta | reverse complement strand
TTTATATTGGACTTTCAAAAATACAATATTTTACTGCCATGTGAAGCATCGAATTTTAATGGAAAGCAAATAATAGAATTTAAAAATGTCAAAACTGTGTCTTTGACTGGAAGTGCAAATGATGGAACTTTGTGCAAAGGTTCTCCTATAGACGTCATAGTTTCTTTGCCAATTAAATTAACAAAAAAGGAAATAAAATCGAAAGTATTCCTCATTAAGCGCGTGATTTTTCTAGCCCACATTGGTCGCCACATTTCAAATGCAAATTACGATGTAAATTTTACAAACGAAAAAACAATTTCCCTGGTTCCATATTTGAAAATAAATCACAAATCAAAAAAATTTACATTTCTAATTCGTCCCTCTTTTGAGCTGCCGGAATCATTAAATTTTTTACTTCCTGAAAGACCCATTACAAAATCTAAAAATTCAATTGCTGCGAAAAAATTATCTCCGCATCTGTATCAATTTGCACTAAGAGAAACGAGTTTAGCTGATCAAAAAGATTATCAGCTATCTGATACTCATAAGGCTTCTCTTCTTTTACTTAAGTTCTGGATTAAGAATCATACATTTGGTAAGGGGTCTCATTGTATATCTGGTTATATGATTAAGCTAATTATGGAATATTTAAAATCTAAATCTACGATACATGATCATATGAATGTGTATCAGGTCATAAGAATTGTTTATAGTTTCTTGTCTGATGATTGTTTATCAAAAAATCCAATTTCTTTTTGTTCAAAGTCAGATCTTGATGATGAAAGGTTGAAAATGTTTAAAAGAAATTTTCCCGCCGTTTTACTTGACAATGACGGTTTCTATAATTTTTTGTTCGACATTTCAAAAAATAATTATGACTGGCTTGTGTATGCCTCTAAGCAGGCTCTCAAAAATTTGAACTTGTCCAATCACATGTCCTTTTTAACATTTCAAAATCTGTTTCTAACACCCATAAATTTTAATAATTATTTTGATCATGTTATTTACGGATCCCTGAGGGACAAATCGTGGCTGAAAGAAAAAAGTGATGACCTTTTTCAGAGTTTAAATGTAGATATACAGTTTTCAGATGAACATCCACATTTTTTATGCATGCGTAGAATTTTACGTAAAGGATTGAGTCAGAGAGTTATACTTTGCTGCTATCTACCACCATCGTCATATACTTGGGGATTTGACCAATTTCCACCACAAAAAAAGGACGAATTCACATTTGGGTTAGTTCTTAATGATGCCGAGCCAGATGATCTAGCAATCGTTGGGCCTCCTGTTAATGACCCCTCTTCTATAGAGTTTAGAGAACTTTTTGGAGATTTATCAAAAGCATTGAAATTTTTCGATGGTTCAATTTTAGAAGTTGTCAAACTTCGCCCCTTTTCTCCAGAATTTCATCAACCTGCCTGCGAACAAATAATTCGTAATTTACTGAAAATTCATTGTTCTATATCGCAAGATTATCTTACTTGTGCATTTAGCCTTCTAGACCCAATGTTGTATCAAAAGGGATTTTTTTCAGCCGATAAATATTTTATGGAGGCTGATAAATGTGTCAATGAAATAAATAATATTATAAATGGCAGAAAGACAAAAAAATTACGCATAAGTGGTTTGTATTTTCAAGGATCCATACCTTCCCGAACCTCCATAATATCTTCACATCGACTTAAGGTCTTCATCAAAGTTTCCTCTAAAAAATTTAATTATTCTCTTGACTACGAAGGGTTAATGTTACAAAAACTTAGTATTATGGCTAACATTACTCGATTGTTTAACAATTTAAAGATAACTGCCCGATTAACACATTCGGGTATTGAGATTCTCCACAATAATTATACCTTGATTGCTGATATTTACGTGCCTTTATTATTAAGCATTGGTAAAAGCATGAAAGATCCTTACGCGATCGAATTTTGCACAAACACAATTAAAATTTATAAAAATGGTCAATTACACTCAAATTTCATTAAAAGTACTCCTTAAGATTTCCATCATTTTCGGCGACAACCCGACTTTTTAAGCATTGGGTTTCTTCTCAACTATTGCTGGATTATATACCTGAACAAATATGCGAGCTACTATGTGCTAGTGTATATTCTTTTCCTTTCCCTTACGATTATCCTCATCACCATTTTTCCGGATTTCTAAGAATTCTTAAATTGATTTGCTCTTATGATTGGTCTGGATGTGCTCTGCTTGTTTCTGACGTTGACAATACAGAGTTCGGTATTATTATATTTTTAAATTCAGATTATAATGTTACCGAGTTGGAACGTTCAATGAAAAATAATCGCTCATCATTTCCTCCTATAGTCATAGTACCCCCTTACGATACAACTGGCACAACATGGAAGAATAAGATGTTTTCACCAATTATTTTTAAGCGGCTGTATGAACTGGCTGCCGCATCTTTGGAAATTTTCGACACAAAATTGCTGTTAAAACATCAAGCCACGAAATTTATCATTCCTTTTAAACCTAATGTCAATGATTTCGATTTTGTGATTGAACTATATTCATTTGAGCAAATACAATTTAACTTCACGAATTTTTTTCAAATAAATGATGAAGATTATATTTTACTCATGATCGAAAACTATATTGACGAGCTTAAAGTTTTCAAATAAATATAAATTAAGGCTTATTTTGACGAATTTATTGAATTATTTGTAGATCATTCTGATCTTAAGAACATTTGTGGCATTTGTAAAGCAAATTTGGAGGAAGTCAATTTTAATGTCACAAATTGCTATCATCGATCCCCAACAAACGTTTTAATTATTTTTATTCCTAGACTTCTCCTGATAATATAATTCGTAGTCGTTGTAAAATCGACATTCCTCGACTATCTCATGATATTTCAATGCTTGGACAAGGAATTTGTAAATCTGTTAAATTCAATATATAATAACATAGATTCTTAGATTTATTTTTCATCCAACATCAATTTATGAATATTTTTGCCATCTTTATATTTTTTTTGGATTTTGAGCGATAGAATCGCACATTTAATATTAATACCAAAGCTTGTTGATTTAGCACGTTATAATTTAAATATTAATTTAATTACAAATTTATATTAAAAAATTCTACCAATTCTTTATATCAAAAAAAAGTTATTATATTGATCTATCATGTCTGATTAAATTATATTGTCACTAGTCTAAAAATTAAAGGCTTTAATTTGACATAAGCTAAAAGCAATCAAGTCAATGTATTGAAATTAGATATTTTTAAAATTATGATCATACATATCATTTCATGTTTTTAAGAAAAACGCGACATATTTTGTTTCTAAAAATTGTATTTGGCCTATTAAGTGTTGCTGATTTTTTCATAATTTACGTTAATTTTTTTTTAATGTAGCTCTAATATTAGGTGGACGTTATCATTGAATTCGGTCGATTTATTCACTGATAAATTAATAAATTTTTCTGTCTTTCTAACGAATTTTCTCTGTCAACTCTAAACTAGAACCCTGTGAATCTTACTTTTTTTGAATCGACTACACTCCACGCATGCCTTTAATTTTGTCTTCGACCTTTATGGCAAACTTTATGCTGTAATCAAACTTTATTTTGATAATTTAAGGCTATAATAATTTTAATTGTAAAAATCCACTTATTATGCACAAAATATCTTTTAAAACATGTTAGCTATAATTCTGAATGTAAGACAATCATTTTCCAGTTCTGTATGGATTAACGATGCAGAGAAATTCAGCAAAGACATTTAAGAAGGGAACTCATTCTACTGTTTGATATTTTATTTATAAAATTACGAACATTAGGCAGTTTCTCTTTATTTCTGCAAATCTTATACGTTTTCAAATAATGCTTATTGACTCTTGAAAGGCAGCTGACATTTTAATTTGGTTGATACTATTGCCTATCAGACATAAAACGATTAGAACAGTTCGAATTGAATATTAGCAGGGCTCTACTCTTAACCTGCTGTACAAGGTCATGTCCTTTTAATGGCCAACAAACGATTTTAGATTTTTGAGTTGAAATATCTACAACATTGCTATCCTGTTACATTATTATATATCAGCAGTGCACAAGCCCTGACTCGCATGCAACTTTTTTAGTTTCTACGCGCGGCCCACAAACCCTCACAAAATTGTTATTTTGTTTGTCTCAATGAAAATTTTTACCGTATAAATATTTTTTAGATATTGGATTGCGATTATTTATTGCTTGAATACCCCCAAAAATATTTAATTTTGACGACTTAAAAGAAAAAACATAATTTATATTTCCACTAAATATTCATTCAATGTTTAGAAACCTATATTTTATATTAAAAAATTTTAAATTTAATTAAAGCCGTTACAAACTAAAGATTTAAAAACAAGAATAGGTTACTGTTATCCAATAAATTAAGCCGCTCAGAGAGCGGACGCCGCTTGCAGCATCGCGCACCTAGGAGTCGTACGCAACGCGAGATTTAAGTGGGCGCGGAAGAAGCCAAATCCAGCACTACCAGAGCTGGCCGTCTCTGATGTCTAAGCGGGGGAGGAAGTATAAGCGAGGACCACTATCCGGACCCCAAATCCCAGCCGTAAAGTCTCTAAGAAGCCTGTGATCTGGGCTCAGCAGAGAGACCTAAGGTGCCGTGAAAGATTCACTCAGGCGGTTGGGAAAAAAATTAAGCCTCCTTTTCTCGTTCTTATAATCATTTAAAATAGGGATGTCAAACTCAAAAGGCACTTAGGGCCTCATTATGCATTTTAAACACCCCGGCGGGCCACATAAAAAACTGAAGATACACTGTTATATTTCGTATTTTTTTAAATTAATATATACTTACTTCACCGGCTAGATTTAGCTATTGTCTCATAAAGCTTATTATAATAATTTTGATCAAAATTTCGAATGATAAGATTAAAAAAATATGACATTTCATCATCAAAAAAATGAAAATTTATTTATTAAAAATTCAGTAATTTGTTTGCCCAGAAGTTGAATGCCTCATTTTCATTACATTTTTTTATATTGGTCTTAAATGTATAGTTGTTCCCACCTTCGTTAGGAATGAAAAATTTTATAATTAAGCCTTGTACTTTGAGATTTTTTTGTTAATTTCATAAAGGAAAATAACTTTTCGCACGAATAAGTGGAACCGAACATTGCCATAATTATTATACACGACTTTTTTAAGTTTGTATAGTTGTTTAGTATGTATAAATAAAAAAATATGTTTCCCCGCTTATAAATACTTGGCTCTGATCGTAGAATCTGATTGTATTTCTAATAGTTCCATCTGCTAGTTTTCTTCTGCTTTTACCGAGTCAAAGTTGAACGGTGCCGAGAATAATGAAAATTGTTCATCCAAAGGTAAGAAGTAACTAAATCTATTCTGAATTCTTCAAAAGAAAATGAAAGTGACTTTCTTATTTATAAAGGTAAATGTGGATTCATTATTTACATTGTTTTGGAGTCCTTTGCAGTTGGGAAAATGAACCAAATTTCCGCGTGACAATTGTGTATTCCATAAGTGAAGTTTTGTAATAAAGCATTTGATATCATCGTACAACTGAGTAATGATTTTTTTTTGCCTTTTAATTTCAAATTAAGATCACTTATATGTGCAGCAATATCTACAAAAGATGCAAGATCATGTACCCAACTCTCCATCTTTATTTCATCTGAGTTTTTGCCTTTAATTTCCAAAAAGATAAATATTTCTTTTGCTAGCTAATAAAATCTTTTTAATACTGTTTGACAAGATAATCGTCGAACTGCTGTGTAAAATGGAACATATTTGAACTCGCTATCCATATCTTCTAAAATCTGACTTTATGACTATGGTTGAGAGCATTTCCTTTGATAAAGTTCACTTTTTTTGTTACTCAACTTAGTGCGTGGTTCAATGGTAATATCTTTGCACAAAAATTTTTTTGATGAATAATACAGTAAAAATGCACAAATGCTGAATCTAGATACATGTTGCTAGTTTTTTTTTGCAATTTAGCAACAAAACCTTAATGCTTGCCAGACACGTTCGAAGCATTATCAGTAGACAAGAAAACGAGCATTGTCAAATCCAAATGAGTCGTACAAAATACCCTCGACTTTTTTAAAAATGTCTTCGCTTTTTGTTGTATTGTGCAAGGGAATCAATAAGATGACTTCTTAGTTAACATTGAATTCAATCTCACAGGCCTTGATAAACACTGCGAGCTGTGCGATTCCTGTGATGTCCACTGTCTCGTCCAACGCAATTGAATAAAGCTCAAATTTACATGATGCATCCTTCAATTGTTGTTTCAGATCATTGTCCTCTCATTATTTCTTACAACTTTTCTAAGTATCCGAGCATAATCGACACGGTTTTGATGTGGATATTTAACATTGACTAATTATACTTCATCTATTTTTACAGAAATATTAGGTCCTAAAAATTGAATTTCAGTATTATCAAGACTGTAAGATACCAATTTTCGGCAAGACTATGAAATAGAGGACCATCGTCCATTAGGCGGTAGCATGCGCAGACAAAAAATTTAAAATTTTACCATTATTTTATGATAAAGACGATTGATATATCAAAATTTAAGAATAAATATTATAAATTGTGTCTATAAATACTTATTTAAAAATTTTCAAAACTTTTCGGGTTCTATTGCACCAGGAAGAAAATAATTTCTGAGCGAACTAGTTCATCTATAAGAAAAAGAATCATCGAACTATGGTTTATCTATGTCTTGAATGTGTCTTAAGAAAAATTATAAATTTCGTTCCCAGGAGAGTTTAAAAGCTCATTTCTTTGGATGAATTCTAGAAAGTTGCTTTACAGCAGCAACTTTCTAGATATTGTAAATTGAATAAAGTTTCTCGCCCATTTCCACGTTCTTTCTATGTTATTTGTGCACGTTAATGGATAGCGGATCGAAAAAATTTTAGGAATGATTAATAACTTGATGCCGAAGTCATGGCGTTCAATTCTCACTATGTTGGCATATGATGCCCAACTTTCAGATATGATCGTTTTTCCTGAATAAATAAGGTAAAATATCTGGATTAATCCATCTTTTGATCAAAGATATCAGCCGTTTTGCCTTACTATCACTCACCAGGGGTAGAATCAACCGATGATATTAATTTTCTGATGGTCTTGGCCTGGCCCAAACACCTAAACTCCTTTAATTATTCTGCCCGATGATATTTTTTTCGGCCGAACATCGCCTCATCAATTTTTCTAACTAATCTAGGACTCCTAAGATTAAAATTCGGATCCAATGAACGTTAAAAAATTTTCAGTGTTCCAAATTCTCAACACATAGAGTAACAGTCAACTTAGGCTTCAAACTATTACATTTATTACTATGTGGTTTAATTGACAGCTTATTATAAATGAAATTTCTGTATGCTTTCATTTTCTATACTTGATGTAAGAAATGATTAGAATCTAGTCGTAAGAATCAGAATTTTAAAATAAGCATTCAAACGTAGTTTCGGACTGTAAGTTAGGCTGATGCAAACCACGATACATGAATTATTGATATTTTTTCTCTAAAGAATTATTTTAGAATTTCCAGATGCAGTTATCTGTATAACTGGCATCTTTAGTGATTTGTCAGGCACTCATGAAGGGCCAGAAAACTCTTGAGTTAGCGATAGGCCTAGAATTAAAAAAATTGCATAGCTATTTAATATGAGGCAAAAATCTGCGATTAAAAGGCTAGATAGTCAATATTTGTATTTAAGCTAGATAAATCCGCCATTATTTTTATATGCGCCCGCGGCGAATTTAATCCGGTCCTTTATTTCATAGTCTTGCCCAATTTTCTTAGATATATAACATGACGCAACAGTTAAGACAGAATATCGCATGACTATTAAATTTTGACTTGATTTGACACCAGCCAAAAAATAGTATATAAATTATACCGGGTTTTGCATTTAATATTGCGGTTTCGCCATTTAATATTGCGGTTTTTTCATTCAATAATGCGGTTCTGTCATTCGATATTGCGGTTTCGTCATTTAATATTGCGGTTTTGTCATTCAATATTGCGATTTAAAAAATTTTTGATATTTTCTGCTTTTACATTTAAAATAGTGATTTGGTCACTCAATATTGCGGTTTGGTTGTTTAAAATTGCAGTTTCACTTTTCAATATTGTGGTTATTATAATTTCAATAATGCAGCAAAACAAAAAAGAAATTCCACAAGAAATAAGAAATATTATAATAAAGCTTTGTGTAAATGGGGGAAAGATTAAAGCCAAGGTAAGTAGAACGCTTTCAATCCCTGAAAGTACAATTCGTAATATTGTCAAAAAATTCAACACAAGCGGCTTTTCTACTTGTCAAAGACGAGGTGGAAACCGAACATCTGGGTTGACTGACCAAATCAGTGCAAGAATCGCCGTATTAATGAACGACAACAATCCCTACTGTCTTGAACAATTAATAGAAATCCTTTCATTGGAGATTTCAGAGTCGAAAATGTGGCGATGGCTACAGAAATTACGATTTAGTAACAAAATCCTCAGGCCCGTACCATAAATGAAAAATAATGGATAGTCAAGTCAGAAAGAAAAGAATTCGTTCCATAGTATTTATCTTTACCAATAAATTATTGCTATAGAAATATAATTTATTTGGACGAGAGTCCGTTTAACCTCCACATGAAGAGGAGTCATGGATGACTAACAGTTGGTCAAACTCCCAATGTGAGTGTGGTAAGTAATAAAGGATCAAATATAAAATGATTTTGGCAATTAATTGCTTGGATGTGTTTAATAGTGCAGCGATTGTTTGATCAGAGTTAATACTGACATATTTCACCAGTTTTCAACCTCTCTTATTGGCATTCTTGGCCAAAATGAACAATTTACGATGGTTATTAACAACGTTTGCTTCCATCATTCAAACCAGGAATTCTTCGATAGTTATCCATATGAAATAAAATATCTAGCACGACATTCCTCATTTCTAAACACATGTGAGGAGATATTTTCTCAAATCAAGAACATCGTTTGAAGAGACGGAGTTATGAATGGAACTGACGATCTTATATCTAGAATTAACGAAGCATCGAGTCGCGTTACCGAGCAGAACTTAGGAAATTATACAACCCACTGCGAAAGCTTTTTTACTCGATGCACTGATAGTGAGCACATCGAGAGATAGCATTTAACACATTTTTATATAAAGTATATTTAAAATAATACTGAAAATTCTTTAAATCGCATTTTTTTTAAACCGCAATATTGAATGATAAAACCGCAATATTAAATGACGAAACCGCAATATTGAATGACAAAACCGCCATATTGAATGACAAAACCGCAATATTGAATGGCGAAACCGCAATATCAAATGAAAAACCCGGTACTAAGTCATTTATTGGCATCTTTGTTTTTGAGAAAAATCTTTCGCTGTATATTAAAAACTATTTTTTGCAGGATTTTAGTGTAAAACTAAAAAATTTTCTATGCGCGGAAAATGCAATTCCTCTACACACTATTTAATATTCAGACTTTAGATAACACCTAATGACTGCAGATATTCGATTACCTGATGTTTATTTGATAATATATAATTAAAAATTCTTTTTACTTCGATTAAAATGTAAACAGATGAGCCGCAATGATGTTGCAACTTATTTAAATTGGCTTTTTTAATAAAAGGCCTTATATAAAATATATAATTGCTCAAGGTTGCAAACAAATCCGCGAGTAGGTACATGTGGAAGGTCATCGCATTTTTTAAACTCCCGAGGCGACTTTTTAATTCTGTTCGACAACAATTTCACTGAAATATTCGCGGAAAGACTGGTAACTTCAAAAGAGTGTACTCTCGAGAAATTATCTTTTAGTTGTTAAATCGTCGCGAAATATAGTAATTTAAGGTTAAAAACATTGTGAATTCAAGAGCGCGCTCTCAATCGCTAATTATTTTAACGTAAATTTTATTGATTTTCAAAAAAAATTTACTAAAATCAATAGAATTTAATCAATCTGATCAAAAACACCTTATGCTTTGTAATTAAATAAAAAATTGGGGGTACCCTCGGGCCGCAAAAAAATTGCAAACGGGCCGCGAGTTTGACATTGCTGATTTAAAAGGTCCAATTATTTTTTCATGTCTCTTAATTTAGCCAAATCTAATTCTATTTATCATTAATTCAATTCTATTAATTTTTTTCTGGACAATTAGTACAAAATATTAGGGTCTATCACCATCTTATTAAAAGCATTGTGATATATTAAATAAAGGAGTAAGTCTAGGGTAAATTTGGAAAAAATTTAACTTAAATCTTATTACCGACCGAGTATATTAGTGATAATTCTGAATATTACCCATTAAAGGTAGGGCCCTGCGAATATTTGTTCGAAATCCAAGCAAAAAGCAAGATTCGAATTCGATTTGAAAAAAATGAGATTTGATTCGAACTTTTCGAATGTTTTATAGTCTACAGCATTATTATTGACTAAATTACTGTGTCTAGTGTCTTTAAGTAGTCAATCAGCATTCTTTTAAAACTTAGAGAATTTGTAGAAATGGCGAAAAGCGGTTAAATATGAGAAATTTGATGAGTTGAATCACAATGTAAAATTAATTAATTTCTTAAATATCTAGGCCGAATTTCTCTGCCCGGTCAATTGATACAAAACTAGTTAAACAATTGATAAATGCATTCAGAAGCATATCTTACAATTTTATGAGAAAATATTTTAAAAAACAGAGGATTAATCCGATTGAATATATTCTTACCTTAAAATATTTAAATAACGTTTTATTACAGCATAAAAGTTTGCCATGAACGTCGAATGCAAAATAAAAAGCATGCGTGTAGTAGATTCGATGAAAAAAAATTACGATTCGCAGGTCCATAATTTAAGGATACATATTCACAGCTAGATCTAGGCTTTTATTCAAGGATAAATTAATGTAGCGTCTTCTGCGTGCATTTATGGTCATTTAATTTATGAAAAGGTGATGTCAGATTTGAAATCTGGTGTAATTTTTTTCACCGCTTTTTATTTAACTATAAAAAAACTTTATTAACATGTCATGTGTAGACTAGATACTTATTTTAGATACGCGTGCGTGTGGCGCGCGCGGCATTATATCTCTTACATAATGGCGACAAGCGAAGAAAACTCTGAAAACGTGGGCAGAAGATATGATATTTCTTTCCCAGAATTTTACGAAGGATCAGAAGAGTGGGCTAATTACATCGCCCGGTTCAATCTCAAGATGAGGGTCAGGGGAATTTCAGATACTACCGTGGATACAGCGAATTTTAAACGAGATGTACTATTGAGTTCAATTGGAAGCAAGCATTTCCAATTAATTAGACAGCAAACTGGTGATCAATTCGACGATCTAAGCTTTGACCAAGTATGTGCTGTTATGGCAGACAGATACGAGATAAAAAGAAACCCATTCGTCGAAAGGTGCAAATTTTCGAAATGCGTTAGACGCGATGATGAGGATATACGATCTTTTGAAGCTAGACTAAAATCTGCTTCATATTATTGTCAATATGGCCAAAATTTACAGAATATGTTACGGGACCAATTCATTATCGGATTAAACGACGCAATCATGCAAGAAAAGCTCCTTTCGAGTTTTGTGGATGTTAACAAGACTTTGGCTGATGCTGTTGAGCTAGCTTGTTTACTTTTCAATAGTAGAAGCAGCGCAAAGTCCCTGATGAAAGCTGACGTCGAGTTAGAAAATAGAATGGAGAAAATCGAAATAAAAGCAATATCTAAGACAAAATCGGATGATAAGCGCTGTTACCGATGTGGTAAACCAGAACTTCACCAAAACAACGTTGAATGTGCAGCAAGATCATCTAAATGCTACAAATGTGGTAGAATTGGCCATTTTGTTCGAGTTTGCCGGTCCTCAAGTTATAAAAACAAAATAAATACTATCGATACTGATTTTTCAATTAATTATTTGTCTTCTCGTTTTTACCTAAATTACATTTCAGCCGGAGCCAAGGCAATCGATATTGAAGTTAAAATCAATGATAAAATTGTAAAGATGCAAGTTGACACAGGAGCGAATGTCTCGTGTGTTGATTACCATTTTGGAAAACTCTAAATACTCCAATCGAAAGTATAAACGCAAAATTAACAGCGTATAGCGGACATAAAATTCCCATACTTGGGTTTTCTGAAGTTAATGCTTGAACTTGGAAATGAAAACAGAAAATTAAGAGTTTTTATTACCAAAGACAAAGATACCCCAATCTTCGGAATGGATTGGATTAGCTCTTTCGGTATTGAATTGAAATTTTCACCCGGAATTCAGTCCAGTATTACTTATCCGATCAATTCAATCGACGTACAATTGAATGAGTTGATCAAGTTTAACACTAAACTGTTTTCTGATAAACTCGGCAAGATAAACGGGCATCAGGTCAAACTTTTTCTATCGAAAGATGCGATTCCTAGACAATTCAGACCAAGATCAGTAGCGTTACCCATGAAATTACCCATAGAAAATGAGATTAAGCGTTTAGAAAAGGAAGGGGTATTAGAAACAGTCGACCCAATGAAAGTACCTATAACATGGGCGTCACCGATAGTAGCCGTAAAAAAACCGAGTGGAAAATTAAGAATTTGCGGTGATTTTCGAGTTACAATAAATCAATTTCTTAAAACAAACAAATACCCCTTGCCTCGCTTCGAAGAAATAGCATCAAAAATTAGTGGAGGAGAGAAATTTTCTATTTTAGATTTAAAAGATGCTTACCTTCAAATGGAGGTCCATCCAGACTCGAGAGAATTTTTGGTAGTTGCATCCCACATTGGATATTATCGCTATACTAGACTCCCTTTTGGTGTGTCAGTCGCCCCTTCACTCTTCCAAAAATTCATGGATACCTTACTGCATGACCTCAATCACGTCGCATGCTTCCTTGATGATATTATCATTACAGGGAAAAATAAGGAAGACCACTTGAAAAATATTGAAACCGTTCTGACACGATTAGAGAAAATAGGACTTACAACGCAAAAAACTAAATGTATGTTTTTCCAAGATTCAATAAATTATTTGGGTTATACAATAGATAAAGTTGGTATTCATCCAACGAAGGATAATATTCAAGTACTTTTAGATATGCCGGAACCGAAAAATGTGACTGAACTACGATCTCTGCTGGGATCAATTAATTTTTACAGTCGTTTTATACCTATGCTCCAACCAATATGTCAACCACTATACGAATTACTCAGGAAAGATACTAAATGGCGCTGGTTGAATAAAGAACGAAAAGCATTTGAAGATATTAAGATTAAACTAGAAAATTGTGATTGGATAGCACACTATGATCCTGATCACAATTTGATACTGAAACTGATGCTTCAGACCAAGGAGTTGGAGCGGTTCTATTGCAAACAACTAATGATGGATCAGAGCGCCCATTAGGATTTACATCGCGCACATTATCTGAGTGTGAAAAAAATTATGCGACCATCGAAAAGGAAGCCTTAGCAATTATGTTTGGTATTCGAAAATTTAATCAATACATATATGGGCGAAAATTTTCAATAAGAACGGATCACAGGCCTCTAGAAAGTTTATTCTCAAGGAAACGGCCACTACCTTCTTTGGCTGTTTCTAGGCTGGAAAGGTGGTCAATAGAATTGGCACGATACGACTTTGATGTTATGTATAAAACAGGCGCCCAGAACTTAGTGGCTGATGCACTGTCACGCTTACCTTCAAAATCAATGAAACCTGAACCAGCTGAAGCAAAAGAGAAAATATCAGTTGGACACATCCTAAACCTGCACATAAATGATTCATCACTATCAAAACGAATATTAGTTAATCATACAGAATCCAACAATATTCTTAATAAAATCATCGATTACTTGAATAGAGGATGGCCAAGCAAGCAGATTTTGGAAAAGAAATATTGGCCGTACTACGAAATAAGAGGGTGTTTGTCGAGAGAAGAAGGCCTCTTGATGTTTGGACACAGAATTGTAGTTCCCGATAGCTTAAAAGATACTGTGCTACAAAAACTTCATGAAGGACACCCAGGAACCATTTCGATGAAGAGCGTTGCAAAATTGTATGTATGGTGGCCGAAAATGTCAAGTGATATTGAAATGTGGACAAAATCATGTGAGGCTTGTCAAAAGTTCAGACCAAAAGATCCAGAAACACCTTTATACTCGTGGAATATACCAGGCAGACCTTGGGAACGTCTGCATATTGATTTCACTGGACCGTTTGAAAATAATTATTGGTTCGTATTGGTCGACGCTTACTCAAAGTGGCTAGAGATTCAACCCGTTCCTGCACCGAACACAAGAAACGTTACTAGAATTCTTGGGAGTTACTTTTCCAGGTTTGGTGTCCCAAAATCCATCGTATCGGATAACGGAACGTGCTTTACGTCTGACGAATTCAAGAATTTCTGCAAGTCTGCTCAAATAAAGCATATCTGTACCACACCCTACCATAGTAGAAGCAATGGAGCGGTAGAAAGGGCTATTAGAACTTTTAAAGGCCGTTTCCGAGCGGAGCAAGTTACATGCCCCGACCTTAATGAATGCTTAAACCGAGTCTTATTTAACCTCCGAAACTCACTACATAGTTCGACTAACAGAACACCCGCCGAGTTAATGATAGGGAGGAGACTAAATAATGTTTTCAGCAATATAAGGCCTAGCCATGAACGTTCGATGGATGATTCGAAGTACACTCAAAAGATGTACCATGATAGAAACGCACGCGATAAAAATTTCTCATCGAACCAAAAGGTCTGGGTCTACGACAAACGTAGAGAAATTTATGTGCCAGGTGTGATTTTAGAAAAAACAGCCCCACTTTCATACTCAGTGTTAGTTGAAAACCACCAGCAACGAAAACACGCAGACCATCTACGACACCGAATCGACAACAAAAACGAGGTGGAAGGAAGAACCGAGGATAACTGCGAAGATCTAAAGGAGGTCAATGATGTTATAAATGTGGAAGAGAAACTACGCAGTGAATTAACAAATGCCGAGGACGAACCGAAAAGTATGAACGCCTATCCGGAAGATATTACGAATCAGACCTCAGTGGCGGAACAAGCGGGTGACTCATCAAATGTACAAGACGCGACTCTCCGGAGATCTGAAAGACTACGATCCAAAAAAACTGTTAATTATGATGAAAACTTGACAGGGGAGGACATGTAGACTAGATACTTATTTTAGATACGCGTGCGTGTGGCGCGCGCGGCATTATATCTCTTACATCATGGAATATTTTTATTTGATGCAGATGTAGATGCCCGATTTCACTAACAGATATTTTGTTTAAAACATAAAAAATTACTATCCTTAAAGTAATATATTTCCTTTTTCAAGGGATAAATTTTTATAAAAATCATTCTAAGAATATTTAAAAAATATCATTGAGGTGCTTTGAGACAGAATTTTTTTCCATTTGTTTTTCTTTTGTGTAACATCAGCTATCTTTTACTCCTGTTCTTTTAAATTATATCTGCCAAATTCGTGCCGGACGATTAAAATACATTTCTAAGGCGATCATTAAAGCATAAATTCATTAAAATCATAGATTAAGCTTCGAATTGCATTTTTGCCTAAAATCAAAATTAAAACTGGATTATCCTTTGAAGAAGCCTATTTTACAGAGTTAAAACTCAAAATTCTGTTTTATAGAATTAGTTAAGGTATCATTAATATTTTACATAATATTTTTTAAAGTATAGTGATACCTCGCATAGCGTACTTAATTCGTTCAAGGAGTAACTAATTTATCCAAAATGATCGTTATGCGAAGCATGCTTTGTGCTAAAATACAATATAACATAAAAATAATTTCGTATTTCGACACAAAAAATCAAAACCTCGGTTTACAGTAATTTTGTGCTGTGATATGGTTCGATCTAAAAAACAAATGGTAATTCATGATAAATACTCGCGTTTAAGCGAAATAGTGGAATCTGATTTAGTTAATTGTACGAAACAAGGTTTGTTATGCGATTTATCTATGAGCAAAAACAAAGTAAGTTATGCACAGTGCACGTTATCCGAGGTATCACTGTATAATATTTCACCATGAAAGTTTCAACGCATGTGTTATATTTTATCTTGAAAGATTTCTGTAAAATAGTTAATTTTTTAAAACAAACGATTTTACGTTATCTATACCATTCTTCTTCTAACCGATAGTACATTAATTAAGTTTAATGATATTTGATATAGATATATCTCATTTATCTTATAAGCGAGTAATATTAAAATTGTGTCATCTATAATAGATTTATTGGTCTTTTGAAACGAAATAGTCTATTAAGTGTGCTGTGAAGCATGGCAAAAGGAACGTTGCGCAAATTTGAGATACAGTTACAATTTTAATACATATTAAAGGCTAAAAATACTTTTTTTTTGATAAACCGTTTTTTAACTTGAGGCTACGTAAATAGGGCAATGAAAATCAATAAAATCAACTCACGAAATAAAGATAGGAATTTTTGGGTCTTTTAAAAACTGACAATAAAATTAGTGACTTTATTGTTTACTCGTGGACAATTCTTTGTCACAGAATTAATAAAAATTTGAAAATTCTTGACTTTTTAATAAACAGGTTGTATTCTTTTGTATAAAAATTTACAATATTTCGTTAACTAAACCTCATGTACTTTTTATTATGATTTTAGGATAACTCAAGCTTTGGAGTAAAAAAAACAATTCAGGCGTCAAAGTAATTATTAGATTTAATTTAAAACGTGTATATAATATTTTTACGTGAAATACATTACCTTTACCATTATAGACTTACCTTTTATCGAGAGAATCCAGACACATAATAACAGATTCCCCACAAAATGTTCGAAGAACAATTTGTTCGAAAACGCGCATGCCTATATGTTATTTTTAAAATTTTGATTTATATAACTATTTTATTATTATAGAAATATTTTTGTATAAATATAATCGTATTAAACTTTTTTACTTTATATGAATCAAATATCTTTCGTCGATAGCCTGCTTGCAAAAAGATTATTATTCTATCACGATTATATGCCATCTCAGGGATAAAATGTACTATTAAACCGTTTATTGGAAGTGTGTTTCCCACAATAAAATAGACTATAAAGGTAGACTTAAACTCGTAAATGAGTTATCACCCAAAATTATTTCAGAACATAATCACGGACTGGATGTATCTGAAGTAATACCTAAGAATGCTTTAGAGCAAATTAAAAAAGTTTCCATACAGTGCTATGATACAAAAGCTCAAATAGTGTCTCGAGTATGAGGGGACTTGCCAGATCTTACCATTTCAAAACTTCCGCCGGATCACAGTTTGTCGCAAACTTTTAAAATAATAAGAAAAGCTCATAACAACCCACACTCTTATTCACATTCATTAGACTAAATTACTATGCATAATGAATATCAAGTGACACATTCAAGTGAAAAATTTCTATATTTTGATTGCAGCGATAACAACCGAAGGTTTTTCATATTTTATACCGAAAAATATCTTAATTATTTATTGCATTCCTCTACCCTTTGTTGCGATGCAACATTTAAATCATGCCCTCATTTATTTTATCAGTTCTAAACCATTCATGGAATCGTTTATGATTAAATATTCCCACTTATCTTGATTATCTTACCAAATAAAATGTAGGTCACTTACTCTATCATGTTTAACTCTATTATATCCCTCAGGCCAAATCTGGCTCCAAGTTATTTTATGGTAGATTTTAAAAAAGACCTTATCAATGCAATAACTGCCATTTTCCCTTCATTGCGTATAAAAGAATGTTTTTTTTCGCTTTAATCAGATCATATAAAAAAAAAATTAATAAACACTCTGATATTAATTATAACTACATAGATGATCCAATTTTTTCAAATAATATCAAAATATTTGCTGCCCTCTCTTTTCTGCCTGAAAACGACGTGGTTGAAGGTTTCTAACTTTTTAAAGCAAGTGAGTTAACAACAAGACACCAGGGTATTCTGCAGCCATTCTTAATAAATTAAAAAAAATTTCATTTGAGAATTTTAGCTGTAACAAGAACTCGTAAGGCTTCAAAATATAAAATTCAAATCTGGATTTGTTACGATTTGACCCTTTCTGATTAACCAAGAACCAATGACTCTGTTTTAAGTTTTAATAATTCATTCAATAAGTTTATTGAATTGTCTAACCTTACAATATTTTCATTATTGTCGGAGCTAAAAGACTACAAAGTTGTAAATTCAAAGAATTTAACTCAAATTACTGCTGGAATTTCTATTCGAGCTTTAAAAACAAACATAAATGGCTGATTCTCAGAATTAAAAATGTTGTCCAATTATACAATCCTGATTATAAGCTTGAGTATCAAATTCGGCTAGCTTAGAATATATCTAATTAGTTTTTGTGCTATTTTTTTTAAATTGAGATTAAAAAATCCAGTAAAAAGTTTTAAATAATGTGAAATTGATTAAAAAGTAATATTATTCATTTTGCGCATGTGCGTTTTCGAACATATTGTCTTCGAACATTTTGCTAGACACGAAAATAACACTCTCTAAATTAATAATCACTCGAAATTCATGGATCAAAGCATCAATATGATTTTTTTTACATTAACATTATATAAAATTGAATGGATTCAGCTTGCCTAGCTTCAATGGCTTTGTAACTATTTACCATTAAATTCATTCCCATTTTTATTTACATTTAAATTTACCTTAATTGAAAAAAATGTTTAAATTTACATGTTTTTTATCTGCAATTGTGTCTCATTAAATTAATTTCAAAGGTTTAAGCCCAGAGAAAAAGGTTCAGATTATGATGATTAGTATAAACGTGTTTAATATACGCATGCTATTTCGTTTATTAGATTAATTCATTCTCTCATTTTCTTTTCTTTTGATAATTGTAGTCATCGTAAGGTAAAACAATAGGTCACCTTTCTCCAGATGATCTTCGTTGAACACTCGTATTTTTAGATTGAACTTCGCAGATGTATTCCTTTCATTAATGGGCCTGACTATTTCTACCTGAGATTTAGATTATTCATTTACTTTGATGTCTTTTTCTTCTGCTCTTTTTTAGCTGATCTGAGTGTTTTTTTTATATTATTCCGTCTTTATAAACTCGGTTGGAAGCCTCTACCGTTCTTTCTTCAATTCTGCCTTCTGGAATCCTTTCGATGATTTAATTTTTTATTCCGCCAGTATCGCCTGACTCAAATTCCTTTTCTTCTATATGTAAATCCTGATAATACTATTGTAATCAAGATGCCTATCTCCAATCTTCTTTCAGCGAGGGTTTTAAACATCCAGTAAAATATTTAATTGTTGTTTTTAAGAATTAGCCGGTTTTTCGAGAAGTTGATTAATGAGGCGTATTCCGATAATAGAATAACATGATTATGATTTTTTGAGATTTATTTTTGATAGTTTAA
>JBBNEX010000628.1:0-19553 GCA_038021265.1 Cyprinella venusta | reverse complement strand
TGACCCTTTTTACTTTTTTTTTTGTAGAGTCCTATCCTAGGAGCCAATTTAAAGTGTTCTTCGATTTAAAAAAAAAGAAAAATCATAAATAGCTTAAGAATATATTTTCTAACTAATTTGCGATCTTCTGCTTATATATGAGATTATTAGCTTTACAATTATTTTATGATATCTTTTTTTCCAGGAATTATTTCAATCCTAATTTTGGCGTTGAACATTCATAGAATTCCAAAAAAATCTTATCACCTATAAACTTAATCCTATGAGGTAATTAAAAAACAATACCTCATAGGATTAAGTTTATAGGTGATAAAAACATTATTTTAATTTAGTTGCTCTGAAATTAGTATATTTTTATCAATTTGCTAATAATAATTTGGTTTTTAGCCTTTGTTGGCGATCTATTTATCCAATTACACGATAGATAAACACTCTTAATAAAATAAGACGCATGTGTTTTTAATCAATTTAAAATCTATAAATTGTGATTACTCATAATATTTATACTGTCTGTAAGTTCCTTCTTCTGTCTCTTCTCATTTACCATGTTTTACATTGACTGAGCCGAAAGTATTACCGGGTTTTAACTTCTTTCTGATCCAACATAGATTTCTCTCTGATTTTCAGTATTTTTCTAAAATCCAATTTATGCATGCGCTCAATTATTTAAATATTTAATGCAAAAACAAACTAATATATGATCGTGAAAATAATTTAAAAAAATATAATTTTCTGTTGTTCAATCTAGTCCAATATATTCCAACGCTAGGCATTTTTATAAAAACATTCGCAGCGTTGAAAACAATTGGAAAGTTGAAGGCTATTGACCGAATTTTCAAACGCTTGCATCCGTTTAATAAGATTTAACCTTCCTACAGGTGGATTACATCTTCTTACGTTATTTTTGATGTATGAGAATACTTCCTCACAAGGGTTAATAAATTTTGCTTAAGTAGGTCCGTAAACGTAATTTATGTTGCGTCGTTCTGGCAACAGAATTGTGTGATGGAAATTTACATTGTCCAATACCATAGAATAGTCTTCATTTGCTTCAAGTATGTGAAGTATTGCATTGATAAATTCAAAAAAAACATCAGCTTTCACACTCGTGTTGATAGACTCATAGTGAATGATTCGTACTAGTAATTGCGAGAATCATAGTTAAATTTTCTCTAAGTGGAAAAATGACAAGATTTTGAGTAGTTCCATGTCTTTCTTAGGAATGACTTCTATACATGTGCAATGTAAACGGGCTCTCATCCAAAAAGACAAGGTTACGATTTCGCGAAAGATGAGGTTGCGTGTTATACCACCACATAAATGTCACTCTCTGGGTTTTAACGTGCTCGTTATTTCTCTGTGCGAATATTAGCCGTAGTAATTTATACTTTAAGGAAATCGATTTTAGCCAATTCCAAATCGTTGTCTATGATTGAGGTACCCGGGAGGTAGCTCCTTGTGAGCAATGTAATAAGTAAATAAGCTTCTCGACTTGGACGGAACTTTTAAAGCACTAATTGAAGAATTCATTTTCGGATGAATATGATAATAATAATTATAACTATATTTTTATAATGAAAGTGTGAATCTATATTGTCTTTATTGTTTATTTGCACGAAAGGGGAACAAAGGCACCATAATGATATATTAACCTCTAACCTGTCCTTGATTTCTTGTAAAGTATCAGTGGTGCTATCTTCTACTAACTCTATTATTCTTCGTCGTATATCTTCACTGAATATTATGTGGTATGACCATTACCATGGACTAGGATGAATTAATCCATTTCTTTTATAATTTTTAACAATATTTTGAACCGATGGTTGTGAAATTTGCAACATTTGCTCAGTGTCTCGCTAGCTTCGCCCCACATCAATTACCATTTGAATAATTAGTGTTTCTACATCATTATTAATCGTGCTTCTAATTTTTGTATTATTTTTCGACATTTAATTTTGCGCAATTACAATGTGGATCATACAGAAAAATACGGAATATCTAAAAGAAACTTACTGTGGATCCAAAAGAAATTAAACCTCGGTATCGCACTCAATTTACACCATTATATTTCGCGGTTTTAAAGTAACAATATATCATACAGTACCAATTATTCTATTGGTTAAATTTCTTAGAAAATTACAACATAAAACCAAAGTAAGTAACTATATTCATGACACATGTAAATGGATATTGTTAGGATGTGATTTAGGATTTTATCTTAAAAAAAATTGCGCCCTTAACTTATAGCATTACGCCTTATAAAAATTGAAATTTAGTTTTCTCTATCATAGGGTGTATCGTAGTTATATTAATTACAGTAATTATTGACAACCACGCGGTCATTACATTTGTCTTTATTATCGTTACAGATGGTGACAGTGTCATGAGACACAAGTTCATTGATGTTTGACCTATTTTTATTGAGCAACTCATTGGCTGAGAGCTCTGAGTTTTGGTCTCCATCTGTAATGATTTATAAGAAAGAAGGGTCAATGTCAAAATACAACATGTCTTCTTCATCTGCAGTCATAGTAACTTCTGTAGGTATCTCTGTAACAGCACTTTCTTTACTAACTAAGTTCTTATTTAAGTCCACAGACATGACTTGAAAACACGTTGAAGCTCCTTAGGATCTCCTTAAAGATCTACCTACTTCAAATAAATTCCAATCAAGGTATCTGATTATTTCTGTTGGGGAAGGAGCTTTTATTGTTTTGTACAGAGATTCAGCTGACAAAAATTCACGAACACTATATTTTGATCTCATACAAAATTCTCCATCAGAATAATCAATAATCGCACAAAATCTCTGCAGGATGTCTTGCCCGATAATAGAGTCATACAGTAAAGTTTTGACGACTGTAAACCTCCAAGAAATTGACAAATTTTTAATCTTTATATGAAAGTCATTTCACCTTCTGGTTTCACATTTTGTCCGCCCGGGTAGACCAACGTAATTTTCGAACAAGACAAGCAGAAACCTCTAACAAGATCTCTTATGAGAGAGACACATGCTCCAGTGTCTATCAAGCAAGAAACTGAACTTTTAATTTTAGAAAAATTACAGGGAACTAAGAGTTTACGACTATACGAAAATGTGCCACAAAAAAATAAGAATAAAGGTCAAGATTTTTACTATAGGCATTATAAGGTTTATAAATATTTCTGCATATTCTTGATATGTGGCCCTGATGTCAATATTAAGATTCACGTTAGCATCGTGTGCCGCCCCATTAGATAAAAGTTAATCTATTTTTAATCTACAATGTTAGATTACTGGTTCCTTTAGGTTTAATGAATTCATCGTGTGGAAGCTTGGGCGGTTGTCGTTTGCTGGTCGACCTTCTTAGATTTTGTAATTCCGTTTTGTGGTTTGCTTCATCGATGATTTTGCCTGACATGACGAGTTTCTCTTTTTAGTTTTCCACCGTAGTAATTTTGTTTGGATCTTCGATTGATTTTGTATCTCTAGGTTCTTCGGCTTTGTTTTTCCGCATCTAATCTGAGTGTTTTCTTTTGACCGTTTTATCTATGTTTACCTTATATCAGTGCTCCCGTCTGTTCCACTATTTTTCCCTCCGTGTATCCGGTTGTAACTGGGTTTTTAACCCAAACCCTTTGACTATCGGTAAATTCTCTGTGTTCTGCCACTTCATCGTAGTTGTTTTATCGCCGAATGCATGTCAATTCTAGCGACTTAGTTGGGTCCTGTTTTAAAGAATCTTATCGATTTCAAGGTGATAGTTTTAACAGCATTTCTGACTGTTTTCTCCCCTTGGATTGATGTGGTGTGTTTTGGTACCATAAAAGTACCGTCGCTAATCTTTTCTGCTTGTCTTCGATTGTTTGCATTTGTTTGTACTTTTCTTTTATCGTTCTTATGGTTCGTTCGATTTTTAAATTCGATTTTGGGTGATAAGCAATGACTTTAGCATGTCGTATTCCGTTACTAGTGCAGAGATCCCCGAATTGTTTAGCCGTAAACTGGGGTCCATTACCCGTCACTATGATTCTGGGCATACCAAATCTTGCTAGACACTCTCTTAGTCTCGCAACGATGTTGAAGGTGTTTGGTATTCGCAATGGGTACACTTCTACCAATTTTTGAATAAGAATCCACCAGAACTGTCCATGTAGTTCCGTCGATTGGACTGGCAAGATCAAAGTGTATTCTAGACCAGGGTATTCAATCGATTGGTCAAGGGTTAAGAGGTACAGGTGGTATATTCGGTCTTGATTCTTGGCATGTTATACAATTTTCTACCTGCTTTTTTTTCTTGCGAAATTCCTGGCCACCAAGCTTGCAGTTTGGCTAAAGACGTCATTGCATTAATTCCTGGATGACATGTGAGGAGGTAGTTTAAAAATTCTTTTTTTTAAGATGGTTGGGACAATAATTCTTCCTTTTAGTAACTATGTGTCATTTTCTTCCGATAGGTCGAAGCGATTTTCATAGAATGGCCTGATGTCCGGTGTAATTTTATCTTTGTTTGGCCAGCCTTCTTTCATGTAGTTCCGTATCTTTACAAACGTTTTGTCGCTTTTTTATGCCTCTCTCACAGTTTTTTCGTTATATCCGCTTTGTTCCTTTACGATGTTAATGGCAATGGTATTTCTTACCTTTGTTCGATTTACTCTATGTTGGATTTTTGTGGTTGACGCGAGAAATAATCGGCCATTTTTTTTTCTTTCCCTTGATGTATTCTATTTCGTTGGAATAGGAGTTAAGAATCAAGGCACATCTTATAAGTCTTCCAGCCAACTTAGATGGGATAGGTTTTTTCGGGTCGAGTATATGTTTTAGAGGCTTATGATCGCAGCGTTGAATAAATTGACGCTCTCGTAAATAGTCATCAAATTTTTTTACTGTCCAGATTATACCAAGAGCTCCTTTATCAGTCACGGGGTATTTTAGTTCGGAATCCTTTAATATTCTTGACATGTATGCCATGAATTTTTCTTCGCTGTTTTGAAATTTATGTGATAATACTGCCCCTATTCCAACGTTTAAGGCGTCTGTAGTCAAGATTTTAAGGATCGTATGGTTATAGGGGGATCTATTCTGAATCTGCAGCTATCATTTCCTTTATTTTCTCGAAAATATCGTGTTCTTTGCCAGCCTATTTCCATTTAACACCGCTTTTTTTTAGTTATGCCTTAGTTTACAGATGTCTTGTAACGTGGGAAGGAATCGAGAATAGTAAGTTACTTCTCCTTGGAATGCTTTGAATTCTTTGGTGTTGTTCGGTTGTTCCCTATTTTTAATTGTTTCGGCGTTTTTCTTGAATGGGTGAATTCCCGTTTGATCGATTCTATGCCCCATAAATTCCACTTCCTCTTCATAAAATTTGCACTTGTCTTCCCGAGTTGTTAATCCGACTCTGCTAAGACGAGTCACAACTTCTTCAAGATTTAATAAATGTTCCTGTTCGCTTTGACCGGTGATGATTATATCATCAATGTAACACCCGGTTTCCTCGATCCCGGCTAATAATTCATCCATAAATTTCTGAAAAATGGCCGGCGCTAAAGATAATCCGAATGGCAGTCGTTGATATTGGTAGAAGCCCGCATGTTTTGAGATGGTAAATAAGTTAATAGATTTTTTGGCTATTGGAATTTGCAACTATGCGTCCTTTAGATCAATTGTGGATATGTATTTTCCTCCTTGTATTTTGATCATAAAATCATCAAACGAAGGGAAGAGGTTTGGCAGCGGTGTGATATATTTGTTTATTAAAACTTTTAGATCAGCACTTATTCGAGCTGTTCCATCCGGCCTGATGATATTTACCGCTGGAGAAGACCAAGTAAGCTGCGTTTTACTAGTGTTGATTTTCTTAAGAATTCCTTCTTCTTCTAAACGCCGAAGTTTTTCTTCTACTGGCTTCCGCATTTAGTATGGTAGAGGTCGCGCTCGATGGACCAATGGAGTGTGATTTTCTTAGATCCAATGGTAGCTTTATAGTTATTAACCGTTCTAGGATTTTCTGAAAATAAATTTTTGTATTTATTAAATATTACGCTTAGTTTTTTGTTCGTATCTGATGTCGATGTGGTGTTTTTCATGTATTGAATTTTGTTTTTGTGTTCTGATCTATTTTTATGCCAAATTTGCTAAAAAAATTTAAAACGAATAAAGGCATATCATCCCCTTTGTGACGTAGACCGTAAGCTTCTTTTTTGTGTCTGCGACCGTTATTTGTGTGTTTGCTTGACCCAAAATAGGTATACTGCTATTCATGTATCCCCACCGGGATGTAATTGGTATCAAATGAGGCCTTCTGATTTGTTCAAAATCGTCAGTCCTATAAAGGAAACAGCTGCTCCACTGTCAATGTTCATTTCGATCAAATATCATTAATTTTAACTTTGATGAAGGTTTGGCCTTTATCTTGAAATATATTAGTTTGAGATTTAATCAAGCGGATATAAAACGTTTCAAAACTACTTTTATTTTGATTATCTAATGTTTAAAAATCCTGTGTATCTTCTACATAGTTTATTGTGGCTCTTTTGGAATTCAAGCAGACCTTTGAAAAATGTCCTCTTGTTCCACATAGATAGCGTGTTCTTTCTTTGGCTGGACATTCTTCTCCGTTCTCGTGCCTTTTACCACCATATCGCAAGCAGTTTGTTGTTTTATTAATCAATGTTGGTTTTTTATTAGAATGGGTTTTCGGATCTTCTTGTTTGAAACTTTTCCTTATGTTCTTAACATTAGGCAATTTCTCTTCGTTGTTTTGAATTTTCGCTTGTTTAAGAGTTAAGGCCAATTTTTCGGTGTCTTGCAGACTTGTTTTTGGCTCGTCACATCTTTTCATCAATTCTTGTTCAAACTGTTGATCATTTATTTAAAAAATAAACTGATCCCTCACCCGATTGTTCAGCTCCGTTTCGAACTTGCAATCCCGCCCCCATCTTCTTTAGTGCGATGAGAGATGTCTTGAAATCCTCGCCATCTTCTCTTCGCCGTGTATTAAAAGCTTTTCTTCTTGCCATGAACGCTACATGCGAATTGGTGTAAATGTCAAAAAACTCAAAAAGTTCGTTGGTTGTAATTTTTTCGAAAGTTGTTGTGTTGAATTGGGTTACCAACACGTCAAAGGTTATTTCGCAAATATGGTGTAAGAATGTAGTTTTAAGGATATCCTCATTTTAACCAAGTTTGTAGAACTTGCAAGCCATTTTGAACCTGGCTTTGTAGTTTGTCCAAGATTCTTTTTCTTCGTTATATTCATCAATTGTAAAACTTGTAGTCATTATTAAGATTCACGTTAGCAGCGTGCACCGCCCGCATTAGATAAAAGTTAATATAATTTTAATCTACAATGTCACAGTCGACATTTGAAACATCTGATGTCCTCCCCACAATTTCTCACTGTATGACCATAAAATCCACATTTATCGCAACTAAAATCTTCTCTTAAATTAGTTTTCTTTTGATTTCTTGCAACTGCCATGGTGTATTTAATATTATCAGGTTCATCCTTTAATTAATGCACTAGCATACTTGACTCTTCTACCATTTTCGTCTCTTGGGTATCTGTAATACTAGCAACAGATTTGACTGGTTTAAAATTACTATCAGCCAGGAGTTGCCGCCCTTTCAGAACTGTTTGCTTAAGCGTAATATTGGGGAAAAGCTTGATCAATGACACAATTTCATTCCGAAGCGAGGATAATAACTTTTGCTGAATAAAGAAAGATAGATCCTGATCAGATAAGCTAGGTCTAGCTTTTATCAATTATCCTTTAAGCTTTTTAGTATATTCAAGCAGATCTTCGTTAGGTAATAATGAAGCTATTTGAAACTTTAGAAATGAAGTTGAGGCGAGATCTGTTAGAGTTCTCACAGTTTTGACGAAAAATTTAAATATTTTAAGCTTTGCAGCACTTGGCAGCTCACTTTTCAGCTCTGAATTTATATACGCTTCTAATTATCGTCTCGAAAATACACAGGCATTATAGCGGCCTGACGCTGTTCATCCCAGGAATTGACCAGCCCAATTTGATCGAAGATAAAAAGCCACTTTTCTTCATCAGTATCTTTACTTAATTCTTTAACTTGAATCTCTGTCGTCGATTTCACTCACGATCCAATCTCTGTCACCATCTGTAACGATAATAAAGACTAATCTGATGACTTCGTGGTTGTCACCAATTACTGTGATTAATAAATACGCTACATAGGGTTTGATTATCTTAAAATAAATAATATTAGATATTGATAATTAACCACTTTGATGCACAAAAAATCATCAAAAAAATTAAGTCTGAACAAAATGAAAATTCTCAGTTAAGATAATATTCCCTGCACATTAATCATTTTGATAGTTTTGCAGTACAATTTTAACCTTCCCCCCTCAGTTTGTAAATAATCGATGAGAACATTCAAAAAATGTCGAAAAACGTGAATTATTTTGCATTAAAAATTTATAGGTTTTCACTATGAGAAATATAACAATGATAAGTCAGAGAGTATACGAGAGCTAACGACTATACTAATTAAGTTGATATCAAGTTACAGTGAATTTGGCAATTTTTTCTATCTCAGTTGCAATATCGACAATCTGTGAAAAGAGAAAATGTTTACTACCTTTCTGAAAAATCGCCTTTCTCACAGCTTCATTACCTATCTTAAATATGAAACAGATTTTAAGTGTTTCATCAAGTGGATCCTGCATTGAAGGAAAATCGCAAGTAAAAGCTATTTTGCGGAGGCGAGATGTCAATTGGTTGGGTGTTTCGCCCTACTCACCTTTTAATTTCTGTGAAAAATTTAAATTTTTTTCTAGTGATAAATCTTTTTGAGCTGAAATCCTTGATAATAATGTTGAATATGAAGGAAAAAATAAAGATTACTTAAGAAGCTCGTGTATGAGTCCTGGACCTTAATCCTGATAATCGTTACGCTACATTCCTTCCCCTGACGAATAAGATTTTTACTACTATTTTTTCTGAAAGGGCTAGCCAGGTTTTGATATACGGGTTGATCGTCTCGGTTAGCTACTTCGGTCCATATGAGGATTTTTTGGTTCAGTTTTGATTAGCATAGACTTAAATAATAAGTTAAAATGCACTTTTTGCATGAGATTCGGGTCTGTTGATGTGTAAATTACATAGTTTAGATTTTTTTTCCCAGAATATAGAATTTGCCGTCAAATAGTTGGGCCAATTTCCTTGTGTCATGCCTGTGAAGGAAGACCTTGTCTCCGACGTTAAATAGCCAATATTGATCGGATTTGTCAAAAGAATTTTTGTTTAACGTTTTTGAAGCTTCTAAGTTGAGTTTAACTAGTTTATGAAGTTCCTTGAGTTTCTTATTTAAAGACTCCACATATGTGTGAAAATTATCCTTTTGAAATTCTGTTTCCGACTTGACGACTTCGAATAGGTACCTAAGTTCTCTTCCATAGACGACCATTGAAGGTGATCGGTTTGTAGAATCTCTTTATGCAGTCATTAGGCTCGTGAGGCATAAGTTAAGACAATCATCCCAATCGTCTAAAGGCTTGGAGACGTAAGACCTCAACATTTCCTTCAGTGTTCTATTTATTAGCTCAACCATACCGTTGCCTTGCAGGTGGTATGGTGTAGTTCTAGTTTTTTAGATGCCAAGATTCTGACACAAGTTTGAGAACAAACAAGACTCGAATTGTGTGCCTCTGTTAGAATGAATCGAATCAGGAATTCCACAGCACGCTACAATATTCGAAATAATTACTTTGGCCACATTTTCGGCGGTAATTTCTTGAAGAGGAATGGCTTCCACTCACCTGGAAAATTGATCAACCATAACGATAGTGTATTTATTACCCCCAATTTGTTGTAGCGAGTCAAAAAAAAATCTATCTGCAAAGACAAGAATAGATGAGGTGAAGAAATCGGAACTAGCTCAGCTTTGAGCGTGTAGTTTCGGGGTTTATTTTTGTTACATTTAAGGCGATTTGGCACCAATTAAAGATATCTTCTGATATGTCTGGCCAGTAATAATATCTCGAAATCACCTATATGGTTTTTTTGAAATCTAGATGAGAGAGAGTATTTGAGTGAAATTCATCAAACATAGGTCGACGTAGATAAATAGGTAGGACGGGCTTCAAACCCTGATCGCCAGACTTAAATAGAATACCGCTTTCGAGTTTATAGTTTGTAAAATCTGATAATTTTGTAAAATTTTTAATTTTACAAAATTATTTCATTAATTTTTGTGTCCTTTTATTGCTCCAAGGCTATGTCGATATTTGAAGTGATACTTATCACTCAAATTGAGCGTGATAGTGTGCCTGCAACGTAATTTTTCTGTCATTCGACGTTACAGATTGAGAAATCATACTCTTGTTACACCAAAAACCAAAGGGCTCTTCGTTCTTTAGCGTCTTTTATGTTTTCCATGTGTACTAGAGGATTGCGGTCAGTCATGATTTTAAATTGTTTGCCCTACAAATAGTGGCTTAATTTATGAACAGACCAAATTATTGCTTAGAACTCTTTATCATTTACAGAGTAATTTCTTTGTGAAGATGACAACTTATGGCTAACGAATTGAATCGGCATTTCTTTCCATCGATATTTTGGGATAGGACTGCTTCTACAGCCTTGTCAGAAGCATCAGTTCTCAGACTGAAGGGTTAGTTCGGGTTCGGAATACTTATACTTGGAATGTTTTTGAGCATATTTATAATATTATTAAATGAATCATCACAAGCTTTATCCCACATCCATGCCTTATTTTTTTCCAGCAGATTATAAAGAGGTGACGTATATGCGCATAGTTTTCCAGCAATCTACAATATACATTAGCTGAGCCAAGAAAGCTTTGTAGTTGTAAAACACTTAAGGGTTTATTCCAATAGGTTAAGATTTATACTTCTGAAGGATCAGCTTCTAACATGTCATATGAAATGATGAATCCCAAGTATTTAATTTTTGTTAGAATGAATGAACATTTCGACAGTTTTAATTTTAAACTATAAGTTTTTATGCGTTTTAATACCAATTCAAGATGTTTTATATGGTCTTCTATTGTTTCCGAATATGTCATGATATCGTCTAAGTAGGATTGGCAATTTGATAACCATTTTAGCCCTGAATCCATCAATCTTTGAAATGAAGCAGGTGCGTTCGTCAATCCGAACGGCATAACATTAATTTCGTATTGCCTGAATCCTGGGCCTGGATTAATGCCGTTTTGTGTTTTTCGCATTCTTTAATAGGGATCTGCCAATATCCACTCTGGAGATCTAATCTTGTGAAATATTTAACGCTTATAAGATTGTCAAGAATTCAATCTTTTATTGGAAAGAAATATTCATCTTTTCTAGTAACTGAATTTAGTTTGCAGAAGTCAACGCAGAATCTATGGGTTCATTCTTTCTTTCTAACCAGAAGTGGAGGAGCAGACCAAGGGCTTTAAGATTCGCGGATTATGTTTGCTTTAAAGCATTTAGTCAACCTTAACTTTGACTTCGTGTTGTAAGTGAATTTTAATGAGGTAAGGCCTAACTTTAATAGGATCTAAGTTAATTATCTCGATTGAATGCTCGCACATATGCGATTTTTCAAGATTGAATTTATTCGATGCAAACGCTTAGGCATGTTTGCTCAGGACGCTTTCCAATATGCAGTCCTTATTTTCAGAAATTTTGCATTAAAAATAATTAAATTCCAGTAAGTCAGGCGAGTTTAAATTGATTTTAGAATTCAGGTTTGATGGTGAATCTCGCCCAATTATTATATCTGTTATGAGGTTATCCACAACTATAAATCCCAATCTAGAGTCTTACTGTTTATTGTAATATTGAGCGCAATTGATTCTCTGGGAATTGTTGGTGAGCCTATAGCGTTTAGAAGTTTGATTCTTGAATTTGAATTCTTACAATTCCGAACCGGGAATGAGCTTATGAGAACAATGATGCTCCTTTGTCTACTAGGGCCTTGCATGTACTTTTGAAATTATTTACTTTGAAGTTAATACTTGAATCAGGTAAAAGTTTAGAAATGATACGAGAATAGGAATCTCGACAATATCTAGCATACGATCTACTTTTAGTGTTATTGCCAAGTCAGTAGAGTAGCCGAGCTCTCCACAATTTCAGCATCTAATAATGTTTTGACATTCATTTGATTGATGGTTTGTTCCACCGCATCTTTCACATGTTGTTTTCCTTAATATAATTCTAGGAGACTCTTTTATTTCGAATTTCGAGTCTTGTAAGTCTTTCTTAGAAGTCGTCGACTTTTTTTCCAAGGATAATTTGTCACTTGTTTTCATGATTTAACACGTTTCGGACTTTTCGCAGTGAGTTTTGTTGACCGAAATCGTTTGTGTATTCGATGTTGCCGAAAGAAGAATTCGACTCTTATCCAGTGATTCAGACAATGACATGTCATAAAAGAGACGAAGTGTACTTGCGATTTGTTCAGGCAGACAGTTGGGAAATTTTTGTAGCGTCAGGAATTCTCTGTCGCTGTCGCTCAAGCCAGGTCAATCCTTCTTGATCAGAGAAGAGATATGATACTCGAAAGATTTGGGGTCTTGTCCAGGCTTAAGTGCTGCTGTCTCAAATGATATGTAAGCTGCAGACATTAGATCACAGCTTAAATCTTCGTTTTTTAGGAAAAGGATGATTTGCTTCGACTTATGCGCAGACGGAGGAATTGGTTGAATTTTGGATCGCCTATAAGCATCCATAACCTCATTTTTGAAAAAAGCTGGCATGATTGATGGTTGCCGGGCTTAGTCCTACTCCTTTGTTGATGAGATGATTTTTAACATGAATAGCCATTGATCGGCCTCTTCAAAAGTATGAATAAATTCTGGTTTTATATCCAACTCTGTCACCAATTTTGGATATAAAGACAAAACTAACGATTACTTAAGAAGCGCGTGTCAGAGTCCTGGGCTTTAATTCTGATCATCATTACGCTACAAATAATTTGATTAATTTTATTGAAAGAGAGGTTGTCAGGGGGTTTTTGGCGGTGAGAATTGAGAAGCAGTCACTTTGATCATTGTGTATATATCTTTCTATTGGTTAGTAAGAAAGACAAGAGAGATTATCTTGTATTTGATTCCTTTAGTAGTACAGAATGTCTGGAAGCGAGAGACATAATCTTCGTATAACTGTTCATTATAATAATAAAGGAAGCAAATTTTGTATGAGAAGGAGGTTAAGAAATTTCTTCTTTCTTCGTTGCTACGGATTCGGCAATTAATTTCATCTGGCTTGTATAGAGCTTTAATTGCTCCCAATGCCTTAATTCTTGATTTTCAGGCTGTTTTTGAAACATCTCAATCATTCTATTAAGTTATTTTTTCTGTTTCGCTGTGACCGCGCCAGTGTTAAGTATTACGCAAGAAAATCCCGCGCACGTCAAATAATATAAAATTATATTTGTAATCAAGATGTTTTTTAATTACCTCTCACGAGGAACTACGATATATAGGTTCATCTATTACACTCCTCTCGGGAGTGATTCGGAAGATCCACATATAAATCTATATACGTTCCGGTAATTGGATTATTTATCCTCTTGGGCGTTGAGTATCTTCCATTAGTGGTCGGTTTATTATCTTCTCCGGGGCTGTCAATTCAAACTTGACATTTGTGGTATCTCTTTTAAATGCTGGGTCTGATTTGATTCTATCAACTGACACTGTCATTCTTTTTCCATGTTCGTTTTTAATCTTTATTACCTTTGCTTTTATATTTTCGACGGTCCACCCTTCCTCACAAATTTTTGATGTTTTGCTTTTGGTTGGTATTCTCCTGTATACCATTTAATCCTTGATTAAATTATTTTTATTTTGATTAATCCGACTATCAAAGTTTGATCTTTGCGTTTCTGATGCATTAGATGTATTAGTTTAAATATCGTCCAAAAACTCGCATAAGTCGACCTATGACCCTGTTAGCTTATGTTCTTTCTTCTTGTTATTCATTCTTAAATAAATAAAGCAACACAATAGAAAGATAATAAAAAGCACACCTCCTCCTCGCACGCGCGTATAAATATACATCTAACAGATACAAATAAATTTTTCACCTCATTGGCTACTTCAAATTTTACTTATTTAGGAAGTTTTTTTGAGCCCAACCAAACAGGTCCTCGTATAGCGTGTAATATGTTGTTCGTTCCTTGTAAAAACTAACTTTAGTAAATAATATATTGCGAATGTCTTACATTATTCCACCCCTTATCTTTTTTTTTGTTCGGGGAATTTAGATACTCATCATAGGGTAGTTACGGAGAACCTCGTGTTCTTGTAGATCTTTTAAAGGGAGCCGTGCCCGGTGCTTAAGTGGGGATGTTGTCTTGATCTGAGTTTAGCTTAGTATCTTCGTTAGTTTCTGTCACTGGTTCAATTTGATTTGATTCTGCAGTATTTGGATAGCTTTTTTCTAAATCGGACTCTTCGATATTCGTGTTTCTTGGCTGCTTCGTCTCATGGTCTCGATTTTTAAATTTTTCAGCATTTTTTCTTATATATATTATCTGATTTAACAATTAACGATGATTCACCAGTACGTTTCTAATTAATGCCAGGTCGACAGCCCTCATTTCTTTCGTTTTTAATCCAGATAAAGTCGTTTTGATTAAATTCTCGAAATCTTGGATGTTCGTCGTGATATCTGGCTTTTTGTGTTCGTGCGATCATGGTGTTATTTTTAATGTTTGGTTTGATGTTATCCAAGGTCGACCTCAATTTTCTACCGAGCATTACCTCGGATGGATGACGGTTTGTTGATTTACGAATGGGTATTAATTAATTTAGTACCTAATTTAATTAATTTGGTAAATAATAATTTAATTAAAATAATTTGAAATAATTATATAATCTAATATTTTTTTGTTTAAGAGATTTAAATTTTATCACAAAAAAACTAAAATAATCAAAAAGTTTATCGATTTTTTTATGATAAATAAGTTTATTTTTGAAGTGCCCGAGTTGCCAACGACTTTCTTCCGCGCTTATTTTTAAAGCCTAATTCTATCATTACGTATTGGGATGGAATTTTCAGAATATTTATAAAAACGCAGACATAAACAACATTTTTGCAAGTGATTTGCTTATAGTGGTCAGTACAAGTGCAAGAGCTATTTCTCCATGTGACTTTATCAAATCTAAGCATTTTAATTTTAGTTTGGAGAGCCTCGTATTCTCTAAGACTTTCCTAATAAATGGTATTTTTTTTCTTAAGTATTGGCAAATACTTATATTTATTTTTGAAATAGTATGTTTTTCCATTCAATATTACCAGGAAGGGACAAAGAGAATCAGATTACCATCATGAAGATTTTTTATAATTGAAAGTTTTGAATAATTCATTTTTTAAACATTTATCCAATCTTGAGATGATATATCTACTTCTTGTGAAAAAGAAATTGATTTCGGTAATTCAAGATTTATATCCTTTGACTGTAGGCAAACCATTTTTTTCTCTTCAAAAATTCCTAAAAAATCTTCCCATATATAATAACTCTCTTAGAGTTACTTCACTCTCTATGACGGAATTAGTTCCTTCAAGATAATTATTTTGTGCTTTAATATCTAACGCAATATCCTTCAAACCATTCCCTTTTTATCGTAAATCCACTCTTTTTCCATGTATTAAATGAATTAAAAATATTTGGACTCCCACTTATTTTTTAGACAAAGGAATAATTGTATGAATACTTATTTATTTTCCCTTGACTGTAGAATTGTTAAATCTTTTCGAATTATTATTCTATCATTAGAGTCAGAAATCGTTTGCATTTTTCTGTCTACTGTTGTGATCATATTAAACCAACAACAAACTATTTTGAAATTTGTTCCATAAGCTTTAACGAATCCGTTTGTAATAGAAGTTGCAGCATCCGCAATTAAAAATATTGTGGCTCATTGAAATTTAAAAAAGTTCATGAGATTCAGTCTTTTTCACCCAATTTCGACCTCTTTTCAATCAAATTCGACTAAAATCAAAATGGAAAGTATGATCGATAAAATTAAAATTTTTTGCAATTATTTAATTAATTTGTTATTTCTTCTTCCCGAATACAGCGAGGGATGTACGATTCCACGAGGTGTAGTAATTTTCTACAATTTTCTTCGGTGATTCCGTGAAATGCCTATTTGAATTATGTTTAATTAACTGCTCTTCGTTATTTGGTTCCTCCGATTTCACAAAACCCTTTCATTGGTTGAACACATTCTCAAAGGGGTTGAGAAAAGGGGAGTATGGCGGTAATAACAACAAAACTATTGTCCACTATTTTCGATTTAGTATCATTAAATGTTGCTCTTGTGGAAAGGAACATTATCCATAATGATAATGGCTCTAGTAATGTCTGCCTCGTGCAAATTTTATCAGAAAAATATTCAAGAACACCCGCGAATCGTACCGTATTATATGGAACATCCGGAGTTTCAGAGTGAGAAAAATTGAGCTTGTGCAGTACGCGCACAGGCTGAAAAATTTTTTTGTCCGAATATTAGGGACAGTCACTACAGCCCTACGTCCCACAAGTGATCTCCCAACTTTTTTTTCATCGAAACGTTGAAACCAGTCTCATCAAAGAAAAATATTCTTCCTCGTAGATGCATGATGTCTAAAAACTTCATTGCGTAATCCTTTCTCTACTGAAGGCCTGTTGGATCGTTTCTTCTTTCCAGGTTGTATGGAAATTCTTTTCATCAAGTATTGAATAGATTTTAAACATACGTAATAAAGTAGCAAGGCTTGGAAGTATTCCAAAAGTTTCCGAGCATTTTTCTCTAATTTTTGATAATGTCAATATACAATTCGAATCTACCCAAGTTAAAATTGTCCTCTGTTTTGGTTGGCTAAGAATAGCGTGATGGCTTCCTCCTCTTGGCTTTTTTGCAGTTCTTCAATCCGTATAAAATAGTTTTTTATGGTTGAAACAGTTAACCTCTTCAAATTGTACAAAATAGCGACTTCTTTGACTGTTTGTTCAACTTTTCAGTCGCATAAATAACAAGTTTTCTTGTTTCATCTGAAACAAACATTATATTATTGATAGCAATAAGGATTTTCTTCTGTATTTTCCATCAAAAGGTAATAAAAAGTTTGAATTTGATTGAAACGCTCGCCGCCCGCAGTCGAATTTGATTGAAAAGAGGGTCGAAATTGGGTGGAAAAGACTGTAATTGCTCTAAAGAGTTGAACAAAAAAATAAAATGATTCTGACCTTTCATCGGAACAAATTCCAGCACCAAAAGGATGAAACTTTTTATTCTTATCAGTGGTTCCTATTATTAAGACTGGGTATCCTTGGATATATTAATTTGTATGTTGCATCTATCGGCAAAAATATGATTCGATAAGCCACATAATTTTACTAGTCTTTTGGTCGTTGTAAATAATCGGAACTTCACGTTTTAGTTCCTCATCGTGATCTGTTTCTAATTTTACAATTATTTAGTCATCGCCCTTTTTCGAACCTTTTTCTCTGTTTAGCCCAAGATTCAAAATCATTAAGACTGATAGATGCCTTTACGTATTTCTTTCTTTTAAGGTATTCCAAGAAATTACAAATCTGAGCTTTTGACGGCATGATAGTTTTATTGGAACCAAAATCTTTTTGAGTATTTGCCATTATTGATTTAGGTTTTGTTTAGATTTACTGAATAATAATACTTAATTTTTTGTTGACTTCTTGATTAATTCCGTGACTTTAATTATCTGGTAATTGTACATTGTGTCCCTCAAAACTTGTTAAATTGCTTATTCTTTCATTATTTTAATTATACAATACAGATAATGAAGCGTCAAATTTTCACTTATTTTTGAATTAACATTTGTAGAATTGTTCATTTACTCCATTTTTAACCGACAATTTTATTATCTTCAGCCCAAATACCCTGATGGGAAAGATAATCGATCAATTCTGTTTGAGATTGCACTTCTTTTAACTAAAATTCATATAATTATCCGCTTTTCAAGGTATATTTAATGGTTCAATTTAAAATTTCCACGCACTGAATCTTTTTATCTTCCACACTAATTAATTCCTCCAAATTAGATAAAAAATCTTCATTCGTGCAGGCTTAATTTGAAGTAATGGCTCTTTACTTTGAATATACAGTTTGGTCGTTGTTTAAAAAAAATTTGAGAAATATTATCCATAAGTTGTTGAATCTACTAAAATGCCAAAAAAGTGACTATGACAATTCGCATATATTTAATAAAATAATTAAACTCATTTGGATATAAATTATTTTTAAATCAAATAAAACATTCAAAATTTTAAAAAAATTTAAAAATCATAATTTTATTCAAGAATAACAATAATTTAAATGATGTACTAGATCAGGGGTGGGCAACTTCTTTTGTCGGCGGGCCAAATATGGATGAATGAAGTTGCTGTGGGGCCACATCTGTGAATTGATCCTTACTCAAGTATTTATCCACCTTCATGAGGAATTAATATGATTTATTGTAAGAATTAAATTTTAAGCTAAAAGCAAAGAACTAAAAATAGTATTTAATCTTATGCCATTTAATGAGACATCTTTGGTCGATCAATTTTATCGAGAAGTTGTGTGAACACTTATTGAATATCGGAAGTAAAAATTGTCAGTAAAGATGGCATGTGAACATCAGTTTGATTGGAACGCAGCTTTTTTTTTGTTAATGTACATGGTAGAAAATTTTTGCTCACAAATGTTGGTAAACTCGAACAGAACACATATTTTTATGGCCATCTTTCTCAGTTTGGCAGACTTGCACTATTTCGGTGAAGCATAGAATTTTTTTTATGCTTTTTTATTTTGAATTTCTCTTTAAGGTTATAGTCACGCTGCAGATATATTAATTCAAACTGTAAAGCATCCGGTACTTTTTTCAAAATCCGAACGCGAACGGTGATGACAAGACATCAAATTCAGCAGCATGCTTCTGATAATTCACTAAATTACGAGAAAATTCATTATCATTTACAGAAATCATATTGGTATATTTCTTAGTTGACACCATTTGTGGTGCCAAAGTTTTAAGTGTTGAGAAGTGAGTTATTCTAGCTCCTGATTGCTCTCTATTTTTGTATTGGAGATTCCCGATCGCGTAAATTCTATATCCAACGCGAGAACTTTAAATCACACTTAACTAGTCTACAATTATTAACTTTTCTTTATTTTTAAGAAGATAATCGGACAAATACCTTCCTCTTAGGTAAAACGGTTTCGTCGGTTTTTCGAGAATCTGGTACTGATGAAACTCATTTGATTAAAATAATTCATTTTTTTAAAGGGAATTTGATATTGTTGCAGGGCTCGTCAAAACAACATGTTCATCGATTGGTTTTTGCCTTAACGTTCGTAGTGGAACGATTATTTCTGCTCAAAATGGTCGCGAAAGAATATTTTTAACCCTCGTCGCAGGATTATTTTTTATCGAGGCAACTTTTTTTTTTGCCAGCCTTAATCCTGCCTGGTTATCCAAAACAACTTAACATGGACAAATCCGTGTTGAAATTTAAGTCAATTTCCGGGAAAATCTATAGCAGACCTTTTCCGATCTGGTATTTTTAAATAATATCCA
>JBBNEX010000625.1:0-19660 GCA_038021265.1 Cyprinella venusta | reverse complement strand
TTCCTAATCATGAAACACTTAAACGTTTACAAGGACACTCTTAATGTAATTTATTTAGTTTTTAGAGAAATTCGAAATTATTAAGCTTGATAATCATCGATTAATAAATCATGTTACGTACCGTTTCTTAAAAGTTCCCCAAGATAAAAAAACTGGTACTGCTTATTTTATAACTTTCAGAAAAATTAATCGAACTTTGCTCGATTTTTTTAATGAAGGACGATCGATTTTTGATTTTGTTAACAAAGTGTCCACATCTGTTTTCCTTCATCATTCTTTAAAATCGAAGGGTCTTCCAAACATACTTCTTAGTTCTGCAAATCCTAGTGTAAGTTAATCTAATTTCATCAAAAGATGACGACTTCATTGTTTACCAGAGTCTAATTTTATGGCAATTTGCACGGATTCAGTTTCTCGTGGATTAGATTATCAATGTATATTACTGACCATAGTAATCCCAGGCTGACACAATTATTAATTTTGATTTTCCTGATGATATTTCAATATTTATTCATCGAGCTGGACGCACTGGGCGTCAGTTTAAGAAATATTCTAATGCTCCATTCGTTTGCTCATTTCTGTCTAAAAACTGGCATGTTCAAAAGCTAGAATGATACAAGTATTTTTTCTTTAAAATCATAGGAACGAGCTAAGACAATAACGAACTTTTCATTTATGCATAGATTAGTTTTTATAAATGAGTTAAAACGTAAAATTAGGAAATATTTTAATTTCCTTCATAATATGATATTAAAAATTCCTTAAAACACCACAATCCACCAGTTTTCCTTAATCTTCTACTTTTAATTTAATTCAATCAATTTTGGTCACTTCTTTTCTGCTTGAAACACTAGATTGACTTCTAAGAGTTTCTGTTTTTTAATTATGTGCTAGCATAATAAAACATTATCGAAAAAAATTTTTCTGCCAACTTAACTGATCAAAGGTTGCCATATTTTGAAATTTTTAAGGATTTTTTATTTTTGAGAAAGGCTGCAAGTATTTCTTACAGACTATTTATACTTTTTTATATTTATTTTATTTATAAATTTTGTTTAATACGTATATTTCCAGCCCAAGTACAACCAAGCCACTATGACTGGTTTTTTCCGAGACCGGACGCCGCTTTCATAGTTTCGAACCTAGTGCGAGGGTTAAGTGAGCGTGGCAGAGCCAAGTTCTACACTTTCTTAGCCTGTCTCACTCATGTCTAAGCTTAATCGATTGAATGCGCAAGGATTAGGACCTCGAACTAAATCTCACGTTTCAACACTCAGAAGAGATATATGTTTTGATAGGAGTAGATTGAGTTAATTTGTCCTAGTAAATTCCCTTGTCGGTTGAATTATAATCACGGGGAGCATGTCACCATGATGATTAGCACTAACTCTCTCTAATCGTTGATTGACGGTTTATTAGATATTCTAAGTGATTTTTTAATATAAATACGTTTAGATCGGCGTTGAAATCTATATCATAAAGCTGGCTAGATGGCTGCCTCATTTTACATTCTTTTACTAAAATATTTTGTGTCAAATGGAAAAAAATTGAATTATAATACGATAAATCGTTATTTTGATCAATTAATGGTTGAAATATACATGTTTATTATGGAATGGTGCGAGCACAGTGATACCTCTCATAACTTACTTAATTCGTTATAGGAGTTTGTTCATTATGCTAAACGATCGTTATGTTAAGCATGCCTAATGTACTAAAATTCAATGAAAATAATTAATTTGTGTTTTAACACATAAAATTAAAACCTCGGGTTGGAGCAATTTTTTGTGTTGATATCGTTCGATCTCAAGAACAAATGGTAATTCATAATAAACATGCGCACCTCACTGAGTTAAAAAGTGAATCTGTTATACTTCATTGTGCAAGGCAAGGTAGTTATGCGAGTTATCTATTAGCAAACAAAATATTACTTTATGCGCAGCGCACGTTATCCGAGGAGTAAGTTATGTGAGATTTCAATGTATATTTCGTCTGAAAATACTGTAAATTTAATTTAAAATATAAAATTTTATTCAGCTTGATTGCTTAATCGCATATTTTTTAAAAAATTAAGACCTATTTAAAAAAATACTATGAGTAAAATTAGAATACTAAATATTGGTTTCTGAGGAACCCCGCCGTATGTTTCCATTTAAACAACGTAATGAAAATAATAATTTTAATTTTAAGGTTTCTATAGGTTTTACGAGGAAGCAAAATTCTAATGTTACATTAATTGTAGTTTGCCTGTTTAATTCAATTACAACAACGAGCGCAAGACAAAGAAAAATGAATAAGAGATGTTCGGTGAAAATGATAACGTGATGCATAAAAAAACGCGCATACACCTCAAATTCCTGTGTAAATTAGATATTCTTAGATCAGTAATTAAAATTTTTAATCACGTTCACATGCTTTGATTATGTCACGTAGAAAATTTTTGACTAACGTGATTATATTTGACAAAAATTTATAAATTATTAATTTTCGAATTATTTTTCATTTTTGAAAGTAATTTTATTTTAAAATTTCACTTGAATCGTTAAAAAAAGAATTCAAACCCTTCTGCATACTAAATATTAGCGTTTTTAGGCTCCTATCTTCTTTTTATTTAAAAAACCTTATATTTTTTTTTGAAAAATTTTAATTAATTGATTTTTTTATCTCACGCGCAAATACATCACAATTTCGTTTACTTGGACACTTGTTTCACATATAAACTTGTCCCAACAAACGAGTTTTACTGTATTAAAATTAATTTATTTATGAATAAAGGGCAATAGTTGTAGTTTTATTGGATGATTTCTTTGAATAAAATATTTTTTAAAGAACTATTCTTAAGGCTTTCCAATCTTAATGTAGATCTTATCAATAATTCTATATTTTATATTATACAGCGTTGACCAGCTTGTTTTCAAAATAATGTCATGTTGTGTAAAATCTGTGGAGATGCGGTCTAAACTGTTTTAAACCTTTTTTGAATTTAAAATATCTTTAATTTGTATTTCAATAAATTTATTATTTGATGAAAGATTTTTTTCTTTGGACGAAGCAATTAATTGTCATCTCATATTTAAAAAAAATCAAAAAAAATTCTACCTTGTTAATTAATTTTTCACAGATAAGTTGATATTATTTCTTAAAAATTAAGATTTCTTCGACAAAACGTGTTTTCTGACATAAATTATCTTTTAATTATTGTAACACATTATTTCTCCTTCAAATTTTCAAATTAAATAACATCAGCTACACTTCTATATAGTTGAATCGATTTCACTGGTTTTAAAATATTATGACATCATTTTCTTTAATACGTGACAGCTGAGTGTCTAGTTTTTATTGATTTAGTATCAGGATATTTATTTAAAATGTCTTCAGCAGTGTTTCCCGACCTTTTTTGTGGCAGGTCCCATATATAATTTGATACAAATTTATATCCCCCGATTAGGGTGTAACTTAATACTTTTATTAATGAATCTTTTTTAAAATTGTGCACGTTAAAATATATTTTCTCCTCTGTTAGGCTTGTGCCGTGCGTTTGGAAACACATTGGTCTATAAAACGTAAGAAAAGTTTTTTATAAAATACGTATGAATCATTTCTGGCTTAAATGTGGAAAAAACACCTTCGAATCCCATCTCAATCCACACTTGTGTTTTTTCTTACTCTTGGATTGATGTATCTGAATATTTTTTTTCTGCCGAGATCTCTATTAGGACAAAAAATATTTTTATTTCAAGCTAAGAGAAAACCTTTAAACGGTTGTTCGGAAAAAGATCAAGAGTTAATTTACAAGGATGTGCATCAATGAGCGTCCCATCCAGCATGTCAGGTCCATCATTGATGTTTAATGCCCGTTACACATGTATTTTAGTTTACTTAAATAAATTATAACAAGCAATTTTTTGTCAAATAATAAAAGGTGATGTTTTGCGGCAACTTAGCGAATTCTTCCTTCATCAGTGATTTACTATCATAAAATTGGTTTTAGAGCTTTTTTCTTGATAGCAAAAACTAGTTTTTTGCATTTTCTCTCTCTTTGTTATGATAAAATAGATCACGAGATTTTTATTGTGTGTGATTTGAATTTTCCCTCGCCCACTGTGCTCTAGATCCTGTTTTCGGCGAAAATAACCGCTAAATCGCGAGCCGCGTCAAATCTACTTTATTAAAAAGAGCTTAATTTCAAATTTATCCAAACGCAGTAAGTATCTATAAAAAAAATTAAACGAAACGATTATTTAATTGTTAATTGGGATCTATTTTTAAAAAATGTCGGATTGTATTTTTCATAGCGGCAATGAATAATTAGTAAATTTTATTATAAGATACAGTCTTTTTAAATTAACTTCGACCTTTTTTTAACAAAATTCTACGATAGGCGGCGCGCTATCAATACAATTTAAAATTTAATTAAGTTTGATGCCAAAATACCGATGAAAATCTCATCATAATAATTTTGGTACAAGATGGCGAGGCGGTTGGCGGCAGGCTGCGAAAAATAAAAACCTTGATTCAGTTTAATTATTATTATCCCTTCAATTTAATTCTATTATGATAATTTTTTAAAATAAACTAACTTTCATTTCCGTATCGTTGTTTACAAATTACATCGCTGTTGGCGCAATTCCGTCCACGTACCATAATAATTTAATAAGTTTTTTATTGAAGAAAGTAGGGACTTATTATTTTTGAAATTAGCTATTTATTCAAAATAGTTAACGACGAAGCTGAGTTGTTCAATATAGGCAAGACGACGCCAATTTTCATCATAAAACAGTTTTTATGGGAAGATAGGGATCGAAATCAAGGCATAGGTAAAATTAAACAAACTATTTTTACTAAGCAGCATTTGACGATTTCAACTCGGGTTGACTCCAATTGCGTGCTGATATCATCGAAAATTGATGAAATAGGTTAGAATACTTAAGGGGTCATTAAAGTCAATATAATTATTCGTATATGAAGTAGATAACTATATTAATTAAACATGCGCCAGGCATATTGTTTCTTTGTTTGTTCTCAATCACATATATAAAAATAGCTTCATTACGAGGTAATGAAGGTTTAAAAATCAACAAGAAAAAATAAACGATCCGGTAGGCATTTAATAGAAATGGGAATATCTTTTAAAATTAGTAGATATCATGAATCGAGGCCAAAATTCATTTGTATCAGACAAGACAGATTCTAAAGTCTTGTTGAGAAAAACAGTTGGGAGATCGGTTGTGGGACAGCGGGCTATAGTAACCAACATAAGGTTCAGACCAAAATTTTTTTATTTTTTAGCGTAAAAAACGAGCTCGAATACTTATTCCGAAAATCTCGATTGCCCATTTTATGTGATCCTGTTCGCTCTGTTCTTGAAAATTTTTTATATAGTAAAATTGCTATTAAAACAGATTAATGGAGGATATACATCTTAATGATAATGTTTCTGTCCATAATAGTAATGTATAACGAGAAAAATTCGAAAAAGTGAAAAGGATTAATTTTATTTGCCATGATCCTTCAATTTTCTTGGCCACTTAAAGAATCGAATTAATCTTTAAACGGTCCTTTTTTTTTTATTATTTACAGTATTCATGGTAATGTATCCGATTCTGCGCCATTGAGACCACCTTCGTCTTATGCATGATACACACCTATCTCAATTAGGTTGAGCAGTTTTTTCTCCATTTTTTAATTCTATCAATTTCGTATTATCTTTTAAACGCTTGATGTTTGGGCGCTGAATGTTTTTGCACTAGACGTTTCCCCGTCAAATAACATAGATATTTTAAGTAAGATAAAATCTGTTATAAATTATATAAGTGAATTTAATATATAATCGAAGTTATAATAATGGTGTAACTATCTATAAATTTATATATCATACAATTTTTTACAATATGATAAAATTTGCAGTCTATATAAGTCATCCGACTCAAAATTTCTAGATATTAATCATAGCTTTCTTTTTAGCATTGGAATGGCATGAGTAGTATGGGGACATGAATTTGATTGCGTAAAATATTGATTTTAGCACACAGTAATTTTTTTAATACATGATAATTTTTATGTGAATAATTACCTAATTTTATGGTCAAGCAATTCGCATGTGTTAAAATAAAGTTTTTACTATATATTTATAATGATGTTTATGATGAGATAATAAAAAGCAGTTTTAAAATCCATTGGTTTATATTTTTTTTTATTTTCTGATGAGGACAATTGATCGATAGTTTCAATAAAATTATAATCTCGGTGATTTATCAAATCATAATTACAATAATTTTGGAAAAATTCCTCACATAATTTGACCTGTGAAATGGCAAAACCCGATAAAGTGCCGAAATATTTCAAATAAGGATTTTTTGAAACAAAATAAAATCATGATTTGTTCATGTCGATGAGAGCAAAACTAGGTTAAGTGCACAAATATAGCCTTGTCAAAATGTTTTTTTTCGGATTTCGAATATATTTAATTTGCATGAACTCAAAAATTAAAGAAAAAAAATATAATTCTTTAGTTGATAATTTATTCTAACATCGTTTCCACTTAAATATTTCTGAGATTAAACTTATGGCATATACAAGGATTTTTTATTTTTTCGAGGGTTAATTTATATTCCAAAAGGGTTTTTATATCCCCTCATATGTAAATTATCGTTTTATTGTTTTAGTTCTCGAATAAAATTAATCACGTATCTTAATATAAGCTATTTATGGGATAAACACAAAATATATAGGTAAAAGTTTATTTTATTTTTTTTATTTTCATATTTTGAAATTTATGTGCGGGTCTAATATTGTTCAGTTTTTCAATAAATAATTTGATATATATTAGCCAGTAAAAATATCTACAAAATTTAGCGCCGAAACGTCCAGTGCCTATTAGTTACGTACCGTAAATAATATTAATTCGTTTCTATCTCACTCAAATATGAGTTTTAATCGTTACAGTACATTCAAATATCCATAAAAAATCTTTATTCACCACATTAAGCCAGGCAGGACTCGATTCCGTTCCCGTACCATATTGTGTGACAAATCAAACAAGAAAATTATAAAAATTACTTCAACCACTTCAAATAGAACACCCCTCGTTGTTTTAGAGGAAAAAATAAAAATCGATTAATTCAATTTTCATAAATAATTTAATGTTTATCGATTTTTTTTGTCATTAATTTCATGTTAAAAATTAAATTAAATGAGGTCTAATTTTATTTAAAATATTTCAAATTGAGTGTAAAACACTAAATATCATGGAAAAGTTTATGCTAAATTAAAAAATAGCACAAAAAATCAAAGGAGAGAAAAAATTTTTAGTTTTTATGCGACTTACAACCTGACAAAATTATTTAATTATCGGCTATTTTTGTTAAAAATGACATTTTTAAAAAAATATCCCTAAATTCAATGAGATCGAATCTATTAAAAAAATTATGTACACCATTTCAGGCATTAGGTTGAGCAAGCGCACAAGATAACTCGTTCGTCATGGTCTTGGGTTGATGTTCTATCACATTTCACTCTTCCGCGATATTACACTTCACCCGAAATATATAGGTCCAAATTAACTGAGTTGATTCAAAAAAAGTTATATTTGGAAGTCGAAGGAACATGTGATGGAGTCTATGGCTTTATCACTAGCTGTGACCACTGTTGATCATATTGGAATGGGTGAAATTATGATTGGCAAAGGTTTTGTTATATATCTGTTAATTTCAAAGCCATTGTTTTCCGACCCTTTAAAGGAGAGGTGTTAGACAGTATCGTGACAAGGGTGAATAATGTTGGTATTTTTACCCAAATTGGCCCACTCGTTTGCTTTATTTCACGGTACAATATTTCAGATGATATGCATTTTGATCCAAGTGGAAATTTGCCCTGTTACAAAAATGAAGATGACCAATTATCCCTTAAAGAAGGCGATCAAGTCAGAGTCCGTCTTATCACGTCGAATGGATGTAAATGAAATATCTGCCGCCGGAAACTATAAGAGAGGAATATCTGGGAAAACTGTGAATTCATCATCACTATGAATATTTTTTATATTTATCTTAATCCGTTAATTTTGTAAATTTATCCTAAAAATTTTTTTTGCATTTTGTTGTGCACATATTTTGTTGTCTTTGAGCCCTCATACAAAACTAATATATTGCTCTTAAAAGGTGTCTGCCTACTGTCATTTTTATAAATCCCAACCCTCAGATAACGAAATTTACATGAGTTCACATATTAAAACATTTGCTGTTTGCCTTACTGGGTTTAACATTCAATGACGTACCGTGCTTTAGCGGGTTTTGCGTTCTTTTACATCCACCTTGATAATCTTTCTCATACACCATGATATTTTTTTACAACCATTTGCATATGCGCTATTTTTTTTTAAGGAGGGAAATATGGAATATCAAAAAGAGAGGGACTATTTCTATGGATTTAAGATACATAATCCTCAGAATGGTTGTTGAGGAATATAAGTTTTTAAAGATATACGGCTCTAGTGCTAAAAATACCACGATCTTCAATTAAATTAATTCTCAAGTAAAGCAACCAAAACTAACTCAGTCATACCAAGAAGACGAGGGGGGTCATATCCAGTCTTGTAAGAAGTACTGTGTTTCGGTACTCAAGTAAAAGTAAAAGTAGTCACTAAAAATGTTACGTAAGTAAAATTTAAAGTATTTTCCAAAAACTTTACTTGAGTAAAAGTAAAAAGTAATCACGATATAAAGTAATTTTAAAGTAAAAAGTAAAAGTACTCAAAAAGATATTAATTAACTTTAAAAATACGCAGAGAGCGAAAAATATTTTTTTAATTTATTATTCAAAGACTTTTGTTTATTTTCAGCATAACCAAATTTTCGAATAATTCTTGGCTCATCCTGGTTCGCCTACTGCTCATTGTTATACCCAGCACAATTGAATAAACGTTCCACTGACGCACTAGAGGGTAAAGGAGTGTTGAACTAGATGAACAGATCCTTTAGAACAGGACTATTTTGTAATGTCAGTAGTATCTTCTGAACGGGTCTGAACATATCGCATGAGAGTTTTTTCATCAGATTTAGTAAATTTTTTTAGCCCAAAGAAATTATCTTCTTCGGCTCAACAAGATGATTCAAAATCGACCATGTTCGTCATATTTAAACGAGTATTCAAGATATTCTTTATGTAGTTTTAGCTCAGAATCAATTATTGATGTGTCGTCTGTCCAATAAGATTTAAATTTGGATGCAATATTGCAGCTGCAATAATATCCATATCAAGGAAAATTTTTTAAAATCTGTATCAATACCCTTAAGTAGTGCGTTAATTAGCGGCTTGCAGCAAGTTGTAGATACAATTTGTGTTTTCAACCTTCTGACGTAACAGGACAATGGTAGGTAAAAGATATCCATGAACATATTATTCTTAGACTGAAGAATATTCATTGCCTGTGCAATCGGCTTCATGACTGATACATATTCTTGAAGGAATGTTAGCTCTGCAGCTGTAAGTCTTGGTACATTATGCTTTAAACAAACACTAAAGAACGTATCTTCTCATTTTCCTTGATCAAACGTAGAAGTCGTTCTATTGCAAGAAACACAGAATTCCACCTAGTGATGTTGGGTCTTTTTAAGCCAAGTCCAAAAGCATCCATCACCGAATCTACAACAAGTGGTGATCTGCCATACTTATTACAGAGGGCATGAAGTTTCGCAAATGCAGCTCGTGAGATCTTTTTATAAATGACATCGATCTCAGCATTGTCAGCATCTCTAGTAAATATTAAATTAAGTGTATGGCAAGCGCAGCGCTGATGAGGTGGAAGACGGAGCTCTATGAAAATCATTACTGGTAATAGAGTCAAACAGGTCAAAGCCATCAACTAATGTAAAATCTTCCTCTGATTCTTCAAAATCTTTCTTATGTTCAGAAAAAAAAGAGAAAGCTTTAAACAAAATTTCAACCGTTATCAGTTGTGGTGCGTACTATTTTTGCTACAAATGTTGTATTCTGTGTGGATACTTTCGAGTACACCAGCAATGGCCCTAAATGTGTGTTAATCAGTCATTTTTCTCAGAGCTAAACAGGCTAACCTGCGTTTTAAATCACTATCAATCAAATTTGTTGCAGAAAAATAATGTAGGATTTACCATAGCTTGACCAACAATCCGTTGCAGTTGCAAAAAATTTTTGCTCTTTTAATACAGCAGTCAGTTCTTTTTTTGACTCTTTTGTGCTTTGCACATAATTTGTCTTTTTAATGTAGCACAAGAAGTTGCATAACGATTTGGTTGAAGTACCGATATTAGAGATATGAACTCCGGTAATTCCACAATCTGTAGTGGTTAGAAATCCTCCAATGACAAAATTCATAGATACTGTGGTCTACTGCTGCCTTTGTTACGATGTTTGAGTTGTTAATTGCTTGATCTAAAGTTGCCTGACAAAAATTTGTTTGCTGACTCTTTCCGATTCATTATTACAGTCTTTCGTTTACGTGCACAGGACGCCAACCTTTCATACTCTGTAACATGTGATGGATGAATGCGCTGTATATGCTTCTTTAAATTCGATGGAGAGCTATGAAATGCTGAACATTTAGATATCTTTGGTTTTCAGCGAAAGCATATGAATTGATATGCTTTACCTTCTTGCATTTCATATTTGAACAAACTCGACAAATATGGTCACGGATGTTCATCTTTGTTGCTTATTTTTGATTTTAGTTCTGTAGTATCCATGCTATGCTTTGAAAAAAATAATTACCGTTGAATTTAAATTTTTACTGAAATCAAATCACCACGTAAACAAGTAATTATATTAAAACAGTTTTGGGCGCGCTCAGTTAAGTAATTTCATTCAAGTTTAAACTTAAATTAGTTTCTCAATTCTTTCAAGATTGCACATCCCTTGTAAAGTTTTTCTGCGAAATATTCATTTCTATTTTTAATTTGTACTTGTAAAAAAATTTTGCAGAAAAGTAACAAAGTAAAAGTAATTGTACTTCGTTACAAGTAAAAGTATTAAAAATTTTTTTTACTTCGTTACACGTAAAAAGTACTGAAAAGTACTTGAGTAATGTAACGCGTTACTTTTACTTCGTTACCATACATCACTGGTAATATCAGACCATTTTCAACGATGAGATATATTCAAAAATAGTTTCTTTGATCAATGACAACCAAACTCATACATTTCAAGAAATAAAAGTAAGTCTAACAATCAACGCACATTTAACAACTGTTTGACGATGGATCAAATCATTATGCTTCACTTATAAGGTTAAGAGACTAATCTAGGGAAGAAGAAACGATTTAGATATTAAGCAAAAAATAGTCGAATATATTCGCTGGTACAAATCGAATTCGATTATACTCTGATGCCGAAATATTATTTTTACTGACGAAAGTCAATTTAATCTACATAAATTTAAAAGCCATTCATGGCTCCACGTGGAAAAACTCCGAATTTAATTATTTGACAAAGAGTAACAAATATTGCTATGATTTTAGCTATAAGCTGGTCAAATTTAATTCACTGCGAGGCTGTATCATCATCAGTAAATTCAAACAAATTTAAATCCTCCATGAGTACTATTTTTGATACTCTTGGGCAGAATGAAACTTTTACAATAGTAATGGATGGTGTAAATTTTCACCATTCATCTGAACTACCTCAGTCTAGCAATATATCGTTCCAAGATCTTTCTATTGATTCGCCTTTTCTCAATCCATGCGAGAAAGTATTTTGATACACCAAAAACAACGTACGAAGAAATACAGCCCCAACAGGAAGACAGGATATCTGGAATAGAATTACAAATGCTGCCAACTAAAAAAATAATATCAACCTATCGAATTAATTTTCTCACATAGAAAGTTTTTTTGAAAAATGACAGTGCCTAGAAGACATAAAAAGAAAGTGAAATTTAACATATACTTAGCGCTAATTTCACGAAATTTTTATTATATTCAAATGTTTTGCTGGTGATTTTCTTGAAATTTTGCTGAATCAATAATTGGCTATCTCAATCTAAAAATATTTAAATATTTACGCTAGTTTAAAGCCGATGTAAAACAAAATCATGATGGTTGTTAAAGATTATCATGGTGGCCAAGAAGGATCCTAATGGTGGATGAGGAAGATTATTATGGTGAATATAAAAGAAAGCAAAACCCGGAAAAATATGACCAACCGTCAATCTCAAAATGACGCGAATACTTTTTAGCTTAATTTGCTATTTTAAAAAATATATTTACAAAAAATAAATACAAAATTTGTTAAATAAATCATAATAAAATTTTCTCTTCCTATGTTTTTCATCCTGAGGCATCTTTCGAAAAAGGATTCTGAGTGCGTGAAATATCCCGATATCATTTGATCAGGAAGGCATCTTACAGCGTTTTCGATCAGAGGAATTGATTCTTGCTTTTTTCTTAAATGAGTTATTCTTCTAACAATTTCTTAATCCATGAGAATAATTCCTTGCAAGGATTCAGGAATGGAGAATATGGAGGCAAATACTAGAGTGAAAAGTTAAGGAGCGAAGGAATCGTTCTGTTGTGATGAAAACTTATGCACTCCATGACAAAAAAAACTTTCTCTGTTCATAATATCCTTATGATCTCGCCAAGGAAAGCATAGAAAATTTCCATATTTACGGAATTTGAAACGGCTTCACAATGTATAAGATTGGTGCCGCTTATGGCCAAAATCATTTTAATATTGTTGCGACGGGGATGTGTGATTAGGTTTGGGGTGCTTCCTGTTCTTGACAAAGAATGACATCGAAAAATTAGCCTGTTGAACGGAGATTCATCCTTTTTTACAAGGTTCGGATATCGGAAAGTTTGTGTGATCTGACTATACCAACGAATATATGCAACTCGTTTGGTTTTGACGTCTTCGTCATTCCTTCTTTCATATAACGGTCGAGTCATCTTACATGTAAAATTTAGACTCTTAACCAGTCAATAAACTATCATTAAACTATATTGCACACATAGTGTAGTTGCAATTTCTTTGATCGTCGTGGAAGTTTTGCCATGTATCATTGCTCTTATTTGTTCAGACATTTCATCATTGAAAATTGTCAGTCGTCCCCCAGCATGCGCCAGTGCTTTATCTAAACATTGTTTGTTGCATCGAGTGATCACTTTTCGAACCGTAGCTTCTGGAATTCTAAGTCTGTTCACCATCTGCCTTTTCTATAGACCATCTTCAGTAATAAATTTAACAATCAATGTTCTGAGTTGCTGAGTTATTTGACCAGGTATTTAAGAAATCAATAAGGAATATTGTAAACGAGATTAATTTACTGAAAATTCATCTGTTTCATCATAATATGTTATCAATAAATGTCGCCAACACCAATCAATTTATTCTTAATGGCGCCTTCTTGTGATTTATTGTTATGTAACAGGATTGCTTATAATATAAATATAAGATTAATTCCTTAAAAATTGTGCGACATGTTGAGAATCACGGTGCGTCGTACAGAATTTTTAACCCGGTTATGGGAAACTTTTGAACGAACGTTTATGATCGTTCTCTTGAACCATTGAAAAAGAATTTAAAGTACATTTATTCAAAATATTTTCATCTTACACTGGTGAGCGACCCATAAACCTTCATTGTAACTTTTTTGCAACACAAATAGAACTAATATACATGTTCGTTTAAATTCATCGTCTAAAAACCAATCGGGCTTAATTCTTTTCAGCCAATAAAATTTAAAAAGGCTTCTGTTTTGGGTCATTAAATAATTAAGATAAATTTAGAATATTTAGAAAAATTTCTATTTTCAATTCAAAAATTTTGTCACCACAACTTTTATGAAAGTTTCGCGTTAAGTCGTGTAATAATGTCGCTATATAATTTAGCTGAGAGCCTACGTAAAAGTTCATCAATTTATGATGATCCACTGTGCGAAAAACCACAAGAATTGGGGTTCAATGAAAATTCATTTCTATTACCGGGAACGATTGAAGTTTTTGCATAATTATTAAATATAGCCTGAGAAGTTTCTAGCAAACTGCGAAAAAACAGGAATAAATATCAAATTCAATAAAGGAACAACGACTCTTGCCTTTATTTACGACCATGGTATTGTTGTTGCGGTGGATTCAAGAGCCACTGCTGGAAATTATATTGGTTTGATTATTCATTTTAAATGATCAGCTTCACAGACAGTTAAAAAGATTATTTACATAAACCCTTATATGCTGGGAACTATGGCTGGCGGAGCTGCTGATTGCTCCTTCTGGGAACGTGTTCTCTCTCGAGAATGTCGGTAAATATTTCGCCTAACATGACAGATTATTCGAATTGAAAAATGGTGTTCGCATTACTATAGCAGCTTCTAGTAAAATTCTCGCCAACCTTGTATCCTATTACAAAAATATGGGCCTCAGTATGGGAACCATGGTGTGTGGATGGGACATCAAAGGACCTGCCATTTACTACGTCGAGGACAACGGAACAAGACTCAATTCTCGCATGTTCAGTGTTGGCTCTGGATCATCATATGCCTACGGAATTCTCGACAGTTTATATCGCCCCAATATGAGCACCGAAGAGGCGATTGAAGTCGGAAAACGAGCAATTTATCACGCCACATACCGAGATGCAATGTCCGGAGGTAGTGTTAATGGTATTTACCATAACTTTAAAAAAAGTTTGTCACATAAACCAAGATGGATGGCGTGAAATCGGCAGTTTCAATGTGGCCGATTTACACGAACTATACGGAAATCCTTACGTAAATAAACTGTCAGAAATGGTTTAAATTTTTTTAAATTATCGTCCTACAAATTATTAATTAATTTCGACTCCTTTTTTTTTACAAATTAGTCACTTTTGGTTCGAATTTCTCGTTAATTAATCGTTATTTGTGTTGGTATTTTAAATTTAACATTTGAAAAGACGCATGTACTAGATTATGTCCGTTTTTGTCTCAATTATTTTAAACACCATATAATATTAGTACATTTAATTGATCGAAAGCCAAAAAAGGACTGAAGAGATCAATTTTTTATTCCTCCCTTAAATTTATTTACTTTTATTATTACGAATCCTTGGATTCAACAAAGATATTAAATTCATAGTACTTGTAGTTGTGCACTCTTTATACAAATAAATTCAATTCCTGACTGCTGCAACTATCTTATTTACATCTTATCATGTAAGCACTATAAAATTAGACAATTTGAATCATTAGCGAATACTGCTTTGACCATACGCTTCTATCTATTTAATTAAACATATTTGAATCTAAAACATAATTGCATTATTCTTAGTAGGTAAAATAATAAGAAACTACATGTTTTCTGGAAAACACTGTATTCTTTTTGTTTCGAAAAAGCAATTTTGACTTTTTTGCACAATTTTGTTGAGATTTTGGTAATTCTGTAATAATATTCTATTTTCAATGGAAAAAAAATTTTGCGGCGTTTAGAACTAAAATCCCCAAAAAGCCATAAATCTTGAAATTATTCGAAAAGTTACTGATCAAAATAGATATTCTTACACATGGCGATTTTAGCAAAAAATGGCTTCCACATAAAAACAACAACAAAATTAAAATGATCATAAAAAGCTATTTTAATTATCCAAAATCATTACGGTCTGTCAAAAACTATAAAATTATTTAAAATTGTTTAACATCTAAAATTTCTTTCATTTTGAATGTATTTTTCGATTGAAGGATTAAACAAAAATGTGCAACTCCATTCAGGACACCCTGAAAATCCGTTTTACATTCTTTGGTACTTATTATATTCATGAAAGAGGTCATTGTAAATTATATTGGTCTATATCGTAATAATAATCTTCCTAATATGGTTGGCAATTAATTTAGGCAAAATGAGATTTTGGGATTTAGAAATGTTAAAATAGTAGTTTATGACATAACGAATTGGTGCAACTCATTTTTGTGATAGTGGTCAAAATAACTAAAAAAATCAAAATACAAATGTTGGTTGGAACACATTTATTTTACTAATTGACTGCACGTTTTTTACCCAACTGCCCATAGCAGTGCTTCCAAATGTAGGGCACACACCTTACAGGGTGGCAAGTAGATTAGAATGGAAGAAATTATAAAAAAGACATAACAATAAAAATATTAAGTTGAATATTGATCGGAAGCACATGAAATTTTATAAAATTATAGATGGAACCTAGCACAAAATAGGTTGGTAAACACAGGTCTAATGTCTTTGTGAGGATCTTCTTAGAATTAAAATCTATAAATATCATTATATTTTGGTCACTGATAGTTTACTGTTGAATTTTATAAATGATTATTGATTAAAAAACATAAAGTTATCGGTACTTTCGTAAGTATTTTATGCTTCTTAATAAAATCATTATTTTCCAAATCTTCTTTCTATTAACTGCATCATAATGAATTTTTCCACTGAAATTTTTCAACAAAATCATTAAAAATTTGATATTGGTGTAGAATTTAATGCCCTATATTTTTGCGCACAAAAATATTAAGACGATCGTGTCAAGAACATAGCACTGAGAGTTTTTAATACAAATTATATTGAAGAGTTGCTTAAAGCTAATTTAAAAACCTCCTTCGATACATCTTTACAACTTCTTCAAAAGAAAGGCAGTTGACAAGAACTTATCTGTAGTATTTATTATAGAGTGTTTAAACTGCAAATGAGTATCTTATTATAAATTGATTGGTCTCAGAATCGAAATTTAAGAATAATTTACAGCATTACCAAGGCACAATGATTTAAGGTGAGCAGGATACAAGTTTTTTGCCATGAGTTTCAATATATTTCACATATAATTAATAACTCAGAACAAATCAAACTAAAAAACCCAAAAAAGATATTGAAAATTAAATGCGGAGAAGACCAAACTTAATAGGAATGATCTTGGTGTTGTGACTAAACTTATCTATGGAATAGTGGTCATTTTAGCAAAAATTCTTTAAATAGTCAATCATACCCATTTTTGTTAATCGCCGCCCATTTCAAGACCTACATTACCACTCAAGTGAAGACAGAAAATATTTTAAATTTTCTTAGAACAGATTAAACGGACTAAGAATTTTTTAAGATCATTTTATCAAAAAAGTTAGTTCCTCTTTTAGTTTTTTTGTGCCATTTGTTAGAAAAGGCTGCGGTACTGCTTTAAAGTTTCATCCGGCGAACAAAGATTATTTTCCCATGCTTTAATCTTTATCAATTGTGATTATTCTTCCTGATAAAGATTTTTTAATTTTTTTAATAATATTAATTATCGCTCTCTGAATGTGAAGATCTTAGACCGGCTAGACTTTATTTTGGACCGCGAAAAAATTTTATTAAAAAATGTAATAAAAGGGCAAGATTTTATAAATCAAACATAATTACCGCTAGGTAATAATAAAATTAATCATTTTTGAATAAAAAAATTTATTAGTACCTCTTATCTCCGATTGAGCTTAAAAATTATAAATCATGATGCGAGATATTTAACAAACATGGTCATTTTATATTTAAAAGCCACAAAAAACGGTCTACGTTGTTTTATTTAATGCATAAAAATTTATACCCCCTTATAAAAACAAAATATTTCCAGTTTTTTAAGTCAAGTGTTAAAATAATACTGAGAGTGGACGTTCCTTGTAGCATTGCGGATCTAGTGGTTAAAGGCAACACGAGGATTTAGTAGGTGAGGGGGGTAAGTCTAGCCCGCACACTACCAGATCATGTAAAACACGTCGTCTAAACAAGGTCGACAAAATGACCTTGGATTATGTCCTCGTAACCATCAACCATCAGTACACTGGATTGAAAGATTAATACGTCTGGACCGTGCCATAATGAACAATGGTGCCGTTTGAAATTTCCTCAAGTGGTTGGAAAAAATAGGTGTAAACATAATTTCCCGTCTGGGTATACGAAACGTAGTTTTTTAGCTCTCATAACACTTTAAAAATAATAGGATATTTTACATTTTATTTGATGGTTTTCGTTTTGATGCATGTAATTTATTTACCATAATGGTAGCAACACATTTTACTGTTTTTGCAGTCAAGGGAGTGTTTCAATTATTCTAAACTGCTATGCATATTCAGTGTTTCAAAAAAATATAAGCTAGATGATCTAAAATCAGCGTTCAGATTTTTGATTTAATTTTTTATTTGAAATTGACATCTACGGAAAAAAAATAATTTTTAAGAATAACTAAAATAATCAATATTTAGTGATTAAATAGAACACAAAAATAATTTTGGATAAAATATAGTGCTGATTTATTTTGAAACAAGGATGGGAAGTGAAGATTTAAGACGTTGTGAGCACGCGTAATCTGTAAATGGAATCATTTAATATTGTAAACATATATCAAAATCAAAATGAACAAAAACAGAAAATAGACTCAGAACCTGTAAATTATTATTTTACCAGGAGATTATAGCCTGCGCTGATTTACACGGAAATGATTTGTATTTTGGCTCAACTGCTGGGTAAATTAGGCTTATAAATTCGAGAAATATCAAGCACTTTCAATTAACTCGTGATTCAGAGAATGTCATATCGTCTAAATCAATACGATCTTTCAAAACTCTCAACGTAAAATTGTAAATTAAAGTATAGAGAACACCCGTTGAATATGTTTCCTTTCTTTTCCCTTTTGATCTAGTTTTAGTTCTTACAAACGGTATGTCACTTCCACAATAAAATTGATCGACCTTAACAACAATGAACCTTAAATTGACAATTTTATTGTTTTATATCAATCTTAACTGTTAAATTGCTACCAAAGGCTTTATTAAATCTTTTTGCAACGATTAAATATTTTTACTTTTAAATTACCATAAATCATTAATTTTAATATTATTTAAAAGATTTGTCCTATCTCTTGTGGCCTAAGATGTTAATCGCGGCTATTCAACTATTTTCTTAATGACAAAATTGCTCAAATTAAAAATTGAAATGCATTTATTATTATTTATATTTAAAATAATCACAATGGTAATTTTTCTTATCAAAATCATTAAAATTACTGGCTGGATTTAGATTTACTACCTCATTTATGGGTCTTTGCAGGCCACTTTTTAAATAACCTTGGTCAAGCTTACGGGAATTTTTTTATTAATAAAAGTAACTACAGTGATACCTCGAAAAACTTTTGCTGCGCATAACGTACTTTTTTTTTGCTAATAGATAACTCGCATAAAGAACCTTGCTTTGGATAATTAACTAAATCAGATTCCATTATTTTGCTTAAGCGCACGTGTTTGTGATGAATTACCATTTGTTTTTGAGATCAAACGATATCAACACACAAAATTGCTCCAAACTGAGGTTTTAATTCTTTGTGTTGACCTTAAAATTATTTTTTTTTATTGTGTTTTAGTAAAAATCATTCTTTGAATAAAAAACTTACACCTTGAACGAATTAAGTACGTTATGTCAGGTATCACTGTATAAGTAATTAAAAGATGTATTGTTAATAAACTAGGTTGAAATTTTCATGACATAATACCCGAGTTACTTTTTGTAGACATTTGAATTTTCAAGTGTGATATCTTTAAATTACTCCTAATTTCATCAATTATAATATTTTTCCGGTTTTTATTTGATTTCACTCTACAATAATATATCAAACTTATAATTTTGAAATTTTGGGTTTTGCCGTGCACGCGTGCCTATTTGACCCCAAATAATCTTTA
>JBBNEX010000622.1:0-19950 GCA_038021265.1 Cyprinella venusta | reverse complement strand
CAAAAATGGAGGCTCTAGACCCTTCCAGAGCCGAGATATCGGATGTCAAAGTTTTGACCTGAAAAAAAAACATAAGGGGTAACACTGTCGTTTTTGGCCGAAATTTTGACCCCCTCCGATCTTCTTGAAACTCTGGATTCTGACAGAGGGCCACGAGACTTCGACCAGCGCGCAAAAATGGAGGCTCTAGACCCTTCCAGAGCCGAGATATCGGATGTCAAAGTTTTGACCTGAAAAAAAAACATAAGGGGTAACACTGTCGTTTTTGGCCGAAATTTTGACCCCCTCCGATCTTCTTGAAACTCTGGATTCTGACAGAGGGCCACGAGACTTCGACCAGCGCGCAAAAATGGAGGCTCTAGACCCTTCCAGAGCCGAGATATCGGATGTCAAAGTTTTGACCTGAAAAAAAAACATAAGGGGTAACACTGTCGTTTTTGGCCGAAATTTTGACCCCCTCCGATCTTCTTGAAACTCTGGATTCTGACAGAGGGCCACGAGACTTCGACCAGCGCGCAAAAATGGAGGCTCTAGACCCTTCCAGAGCCGAGATATCGGATGTCAAAGTTTTGACCTGAAAAAAAAACATAAGGGGTAACACTGTCGTTTTTGGCCGAAATTTTGACCCCCTCCGATCTTCTTGAAACTCTGGATTCTGACAGAGGGCCACGAGACTTCGACCAGCGCGCAAAAATGGAGGCTCTAGACCCTTCCAGAGCCGAGATATCGGATGTCAAAGTTTTGACCTGAAAAAAAAACATAAGGGGTAACACTGTCGTTTTTGGCCGAAATTTTGACCCCCTCCGATCTTCTTGAAACTCTGGATTCTGACAGAGGGCCACGAGACTTCGACCAGCGCGCAAAAATGGAGGCTCTAGACCCTTCCAGAGCCGAGATATCGGATGTCAAAGTTTTGACCTGAAAAAAAAACATAAGGGGTAACACTGTCGTTTTTGGCCGAAATTTTGACCCCCTCCGATCTTCTTGAAACTCTGGATTCTGACAGAGGGCCACGAGACTTCGACCAGCGCGCAAAAATGGAGGCTCTAGACCCTTCCAGAGCCGAGATATCGGATGTCAAAGTTTTGACCTGAAAAAAAAACATAAGGGGTAACACTGTCGTTTTTGGCCGAAATTTTGACCCCCTCCGATCTTCTTGAAACTCTGGATTCTGACAGAGGGCCACGAGACTTCGACCAGCGCGCAAAAATGGAGGCTCTAGACCCTTCCAGAGCCGAGATATCGGATGTCAAAGTTTTGACCTGAAAAAAAAACATAAGGGGTAACACTGTCGTTTTTGGCCGAAATTTTGACCCCCTCCGATCTTCTTGAAACTCTGGATTCTGACAGAGGGCCACGAGACTTCGACCAGCGCGCAAAAATGGAGGCTCTAGACCCTTCCAGAGCCGAGATATCGGATGTCAAAGTTTTGACCTGAAAAAAAAACATAAGGGGTAACACTGTCGTTTTTGGCCGAAATTTTGACCCCCTCCGATCTTCTTGAAACTCTGGATTCTGACAGAGGGCCACGAGACTTCGACCAGCGCGCAAAAATGGAGGCTCTAGACCCTTCCAGAGCCGAGATATCGGATGTCAAAGTTTTGACCTGAAAAAAAAACATAAGGGGTAACACTGTCGTTTTTGGCCGAAATTTTGACCCCCTCCGATCTTCTTGAAACTCTGGATTCTGACAGAGGGCCACGAGACTTCGACCAGCGCGCAAAAATGGAGGCTCTAGACCCTTCCAGAGCCGAGATATCGGATGTCAAAGTTTTGACCTGAAAAAAAAACATAAGGGGTAACACTGTCGTTTTTGGCCGAAATTTTGACCCCCTCCGATCTTCTTGAAACTCTGGATTCTGACAGAGGGCCACGAGACTTCGACCAGCGCGCAAAAATGGAGGCTCTAGACCCTTCCAGAGCCGAGATATCGGATGTCAAAGTTTTGACCTGAAAAAAAAACATAAGGGGTAACACTGTCGTTTTTGGCCGAAATTTTGACCCCCTCCGATCTTCTTGAAACTCTGGATTCTGACAGAGGGCCACGAGACTTCGACCAGCGCGCAAAAATGGAGGCTCTAGACCCTTCCAGAGCCGAGATATCGGATGTCAAAGTTTTGACCTGAAAAAAAAACATAAGGGGTAACACTGTCGTTTTTGGCCGAAATTTTGACCCCCTCCGATCTTCTTGAAACTCTGGATTCTGACAGAGGGCCACGAGACTTCGACCAGCGCGCAAAAATGGAGGCTCTAGACCCTTCCAGAGCCGAGATATCGGATGTCAAAGTTTTGACCTGAAAAAAAAACATAAGGGGTAACACTGTCGTTTTTGGCCGAAATTTTGACCCCCTCCGATCTTCTTGAAACTCTGGATTCTGACAGAGGGCCACGAGACTTCGACCAGCGCGCAAAAATGGAGGCTCTAGACCCTTCCAGAGCCGAGATATCGGATGTCAAAGTTTTGACCTGAAAAAAAAACATAAGGGGTAACACTGTCGTTTTTGGCCGAAATTTTGACCCCCTCCGATCTTCTTGAAACTCTGGATTCTGACAGAGGGCCACGAGACTTCGACCAGCGCGCAAAAATGGAGGCTCTAGACCCTTCCAGAGCCGAGATATCGGATGTCAAAGTTTTGACCTGAAAAAAAAACATAAGGGGTAACACTGTCGTTTTTGGCCGAAATTTTGACCCCCTCCGATCTTCTTGAAACTCTGGATTCTGACAGAGGGCCACGAGACTTCGACCAGCGCGCAAAAATGGAGGCTCTAGACCCTTCCAGAGCCGAGATATCGGATGTCAAAGTTTTGACCTGAAAAAAAAACATAAGGGGTAACACTGTCGTTTTTGGCCGAAATTTTGACCCCCTCCGATCTTCTTGAAACTCTGGATTCTGACAGAGGGCCACGAGACTTCGACCAGCGCGCAAAAATGGAGGCTCTAGACCCTTCCAGAGCCGAGATATCGGATGTCAAAGTTTTGACCTGAAAAAAAAACATAAGGGGTAACACTGTCGTTTTTGGCCGAAATTTTGACCCCCTCCGATCTTCTTGAAACTCTGGATTCTGACAGAGGGCCACGAGACTTCGACCAGCGCGCAAAAATGGAGGCTCTAGACCCTTCCAGAGCCGAGATATCGGATGTCAAAGTTTTGACCTGAAAAAAAAACATAAGGGGTAACACTGTCGTTTTTGGCCGAAATTTTGACCCCCTCCGATCTTCTTGAAACTCTGGATTCTGACAGAGGGCCACGAGACTTCGACCAGCGCGCAAAAATGGAGGCTCTAGACCCTTCCAGAGCCGAGATATCGGATGTCAAAGTTTTGACCTGAAAAAAAAACATAAGGGGTAACACTGTCGTTTTTGGCCGAAATTTTGACCCCCTCCGATCTTCTTGAAACTCTGGATTCTGACAGAGGGCCACGAGACTTCGACCAGCGCGCAAAAATGGAGGCTCTAGACCCTTCCAGAGCCGAGATATCGGATGTCAAAGTTTTGACCTGAAAAAAAAACATAAGGGGTAACACTGTCGTTTTTGGCCGAAATTTTGACCCCCTCCGATCTTCTTGAAACTCTGGATTCTGACAGAGGGCCACGAGACTTCGACCAGCGCGCAAAAATGGAGGCTCTAGACCCTTCCAGAGCCGAGATATCGGATGTCAAAGTTTTGACCTGAAAAAAAAACATAAGGGGTAACACTGTCGTTTTTGGCCGAAATTTTGACCCCCTCCGATCTTCTTGAAACTCTGGATTCTGACAGAGGGCCACGAGACTTCGACCAGCGCGCAAAAATGGAGGCTCTAGACCCTTCCAGAGCCGAGATATCGGATGTCAAAGTTTTGACCTGAAAAAAAAACATAAGGGGTAACACTGTCGTTTTTGGCCGAAATTTTGACCCCCTCCGATCTTCTTGAAACTCTGGATTCTGACAGAGGGCCACGAGACTTCGACCAGCGCGCAAAAATGGAGGCTCTAGACCCTTCCAGAGCCGAGATATCGGATGTCAAAGTTTTGACCTGAAAAAAAAACATAAGGGGTAACACTGTCGTTTTTGGCCGAAATTTTGACCCCCTCCGATCTTCTTGAAACTCTGGATTCTGACAGAGGGCCACGAGACTTCGACCAGCGCGCAAAAATGGAGGCTCTAGACCCTTCCAGAGCCGAGATATCGGATGTCAAAGTTTTGACCTGAAAAAAAAACATAAGGGGTAACACTGTCGTTTTTGGCCGAAATTTTGACCCCCTCCGATCTTCTTGAAACTCTGGATTCTGACAGAGGGCCACGAGACTTCGACCAGCGCGCAAAAATGGAGGCTCTAGACCCTTCCAGAGCCGAGATATCGGATGTCAAAGTTTTGACCTGAAAAAAAAACATAAGGGGTAACACTGTCGTTTTTGGCCGAAATTTTGACCCCCTCCGATCTTCTTGAAACTCTGGATTCTGACAGAGGGCCACGAGACTTCGACCAGCGCGCAAAAATGGAGGCTCTAGACCCTTCCAGAGCCGAGATATCGGATGTCAAAGTTTTGACCTGAAAAAAAAACATAAGGGGTAACACTGTCGTTTTTGGCCGAAATTTTGACCCCCTCCGATCTTCTTGAAACTCTGGATTCTGACAGAGGGCCACGAGACTTCGACCAGCGCGCAAAAATGGAGGCTCTAGACCCTTCCAGAGCCGAGATATCGGATGTCAAAGTTTTGACCTGAAAAAAAAACATAAGGGGTAACACTGTCGTTTTTGGCCGAAATTTTGACCCCCTCCGATCTTCTTGAAACTCTGGATTCTGACAGAGGGCCACGAGACTTCGACCAGCGCGCAAAAATGGAGGCTCTAGACCCTTCCAGAGCCGAGATATCGGATGTCAAAGTTTTGACCTGAAAAAAAAACATAAGGGGTAACACTGTCGTTTTTGGCCGAAATTTTGACCCCCTCCGATCTTCTTGAAACTCTGGATTCTGACAGAGGGCCACGAGACTTCGACCAGCGCGCAAAAATGGAGGCTCTAGACCCTTCCAGAGCCGAGATATCGGATGTCAAAGTTTTGACCTGAAAAAAAAACATAAGGGGTAACACTGTCGTTTTTGGCCGAAATTTTGACCCCCTCCGATCTTCTTGAAACTCTGGATTCTGACAGAGGGCCACGAGACTTCGACCAGCGCGCAAAAATGGAGGCTCTAGACCCTTCCAGAGCCGAGATATCGGATGTCAAAGTTTTGACCTGAAAAAAAAACATAAGGGGTAACACTGTCGTTTTTGGCCGAAATTTTGACCCCCTCCGATCTTCTTGAAACTCTGGATTCTGACAGAGGGCCACGAGACTTCGACCAGCGCGCAAAAATGGAGGCTCTAGACCCTTCCAGAGCCGAGATATCGGATGTCAAAGTTTTGACCTGAAAAAAAAACATAAGGGGTAACACTGTCGTTTTTGGCCGAAATTTTGACCCCCTCCGATCTTCTTGAAACTCTGGATTCTGACAGAGGGCCACGAGACTTCGACCAGCGCGCAAAAATGGAGGCTCTAGACCCTTCCAGAGCCGAGATATCGGATGTCAAAGTTTTGACCTGAAAAAAAAACATAAGGGGTAACACTGTCGTTTTTGGCCGAAATTTTGACCCCCTCCGATCTTCTTGAAACTCTGGATTCTGACAGAGGGCCACGAGACTTCGACCAGCGCGCAAAAATGGAGGCTCTAGACCCTTCCAGAGCCGAGATATCGGATGTCAAAGTTTTGACCTGAAAAAAAAACATAAGGGGTAACACTGTCGTTTTTGGCCGAAATTTTGACCCCCTCCGATCTTCTTGAAACTCTGGATTCTGACAGAGGGCCACGAGACTTCGACCAGCGCGCAAAAATGGAGGCTCTAGACCCTTCCAGAGCCGAGATATCGGATGTCAAAGTTTTGACCTGAAAAAAAAACATAAGGGGTAACACTGTCGTTTTTGGCCGAAATTTTGACCCCCTCCGATCTTCTTGAAACTCTGGATTCTGACAGAGGGCCACGAGACTTCGACCAGCGCGCAAAAATGGAGGCTCTAGACCCTTCCAGAGCCGAGATATCGGATGTCAAAGTTTTGACCTGAAAAAAAAACATAAGGGGTAACACTGTCGTTTTTGGCCGAAATTTTGACCCCCTCCGATCTTCTTGAAACTCTGGATTCTGACAGAGGGCCACGAGACTTCGACCAGCGCGCAAAAATGGAGGCTCTAGACCCTTCCAGAGCCGAGATATCGGATGTCAAAGTTTTGACCTGAAAAAAAAACATAAGGGGTAACACTGTCGTTTTTGGCCGAAATTTTGACCCCCTCCGATCTTCTTGAAACTCTGGATTCTGACAGAGGGCCACGAGACTTCGACCAGCGCGCAAAAATGGAGGCTCTAGACCCTTCCAGAGCCGAGATATCGGATGTCAAAGTTTTGACCTGAAAAAAAAACATAAGGGGTAACACTGTCGTTTTTGGCCGAAATTTTGACCCCCTCCGATCTTCTTGAAACTCTGGATTCTGACAGAGGGCCACGAGACTTCGACCAGCGCGCAAAAATGGAGGCTCTAGACCCTTCCAGAGCCGAGATATCGGATGTCAAAGTTTTGACCTGAAAAAAAAACATAAGGGGTAACACTGTCGTTTTTGGCCGAAATTTTGACCCCCTCCGATCTTCTTGAAACTCTGGATTCTGACAGAGGGCCACGAGACTTCGACCAGCGCGCAAAAATGGAGGCTCTAGACCCTTCCAGAGCCGAGATATCGGATGTCAAAGTTTTGACCTGAAAAAAAAACATAAGGGGTAACACTGTCGTTTTTGGCCGAAATTTTGACCCCCTCCGATCTTCTTGAAACTCTGGATTCTGACAGAGGGCCACGAGACTTCGACCAGCGCGCAAAAATGGAGGCTCTAGACCCTTCCAGAGCCGAGATATCGGATGTCAAAGTTTTGACCTGAAAAAAAAACATAAGGGGTAACACTGTCGTTTTTGGCCGAAATTTTGACCCCCTCCGATCTTCTTGAAACTCTGGATTCTGACAGAGGGCCACGAGACTTCGACCAGCGCGCAAAAATGGAGGCTCTAGACCCTTCCAGAGCCGAGATATCGGATGTCAAAGTTTTGACCTGAAAAAAAAACATAAGGGGTAACACTGTCGTTTTTGGCCGAAATTTTGACCCCCTCCGATCTTCTTGAAACTCTGGATTCTGACAGAGGGCCACGAGACTTCGACCAGCGCGCAAAAATGGAGGCTCTAGACCCTTCCAGAGCCGAGATATCGGATGTCAAAGTTTTGACCTGAAAAAAAAACATAAGGGGTAACACTGTCGTTTTTGGCCGAAATTTTGACCCCCTCCGATCTTCTTGAAACTCTGGATTCTGACAGAGGGCCACGAGACTTCGACCAGCGCGCAAAAATGGAGGCTCTAGACCCTTCCAGAGCCGAGATATCGGATGTCAAAGTTTTGACCTGAAAAAAAAACATAAGGGGTAACACTGTCGTTTTTGGCCGAAATTTTGACCCCCTCCGATCTTCTTGAAACTCTGGATTCTGACAGAGGGCCACGAGACTTCGACCAGCGCGCAAAAATGGAGGCTCTAGACCCTTCCAGAGCCGAGATATCGGATGTCAAAGTTTTGACCTGAAAAAAAAACATAAGGGGTAACACTGTCGTTTTTGGCCGAAATTTTGACCCCCTCCGATCTTCTTGAAACTCTGGATTCTGACAGAGGGCCACGAGACTTCGACCAGCGCGCAAAAATGGAGGCTCTAGACCCTTCCAGAGCCGAGATATCGGATGTCAAAGTTTTGACCTGAAAAAAAAACATAAGGGGTAACACTGTCGTTTTTGGCCGAAATTTTGACCCCCTCCGATCTTCTTGAAACTCTGGATTCTGACAGAGGGCCACGAGACTTCGACCAGCGCGCAAAAATGGAGGCTCTAGACCCTTCCAGAGCCGAGATATCGGATGTCAAAGTTTTGACCTGAAAAAAAAACATAAGGGGTAACACTGTCGTTTTTGGCCGAAATTTTGACCCCCTCCGATCTTCTTGAAACTCTGGATTCTGACAGAGGGCCACGAGACTTCGACCAGCGCGCAAAAATGGAGGCTCTAGACCCTTCCAGAGCCGAGATATCGGATGTCAAAGTTTTGACCTGAAAAAAAAACATAAGGGGTAACACTGTCGTTTTTGGCCGAAATTTTGACCCCCTCCGATCTTCTTGAAACTCTGGATTCTGACAGAGGGCCACGAGACTTCGACCAGCGCGCAAAAATGGAGGCTCTAGACCCTTCCAGAGCCGAGATATCGGATGTCAAAGTTTTGACCTGAAAAAAAAACATAAGGGGTAACACTGTCGTTTTTGGCCGAAATTTTGACCCCCTCCGATCTTCTTGAAACTCTGGATTCTGACAGAGGGCCACGAGACTTCGACCAGCGCGCAAAAATGGAGGCTCTAGACCCTTCCAGAGCCGAGATATCGGATGTCAAAGTTTTGACCTGAAAAAAAAACATAAGGGGTAACACTGTCGTTTTTGGCCGAAATTTTGACCCCCTCCGATCTTCTTGAAACTCTGGATTCTGACAGAGGGCCACGAGACTTCGACCAGCGCGCAAAAATGGAGGCTCTAGACCCTTCCAGAGCCGAGATATCGGATGTCAAAGTTTTGACCTGAAAAAAAAACATAAGGGGTAACACTGTCGTTTTTGGCCGAAATTTTGACCCCCTCCGATCTTCTTGAAACTCTGGATTCTGACAGAGGGCCACGAGACTTCGACCAGCGCGCAAAAATGGAGGCTCTAGACCCTTCCAGAGCCGAGATATCGGATGTCAAAGTTTTGACCTGAAAAAAAAACATAAGGGGTAACACTGTCGTTTTTGGCCGAAATTTTGACCCCCTCCGATCTTCTTGAAACTCTGGATTCTGACAGAGGGCCACGAGACTTCGACCAGCGCGCAAAAATGGAGGCTCTAGACCCTTCCAGAGCCGAGATATCGGATGTCAAAGTTTTGACCTGAAAAAAAAACATAAGGGGTAACACTGTCGTTTTTGGCCGAAATTTTGACCCCCTCCGATCTTCTTGAAACTCTGGATTCTGACAGAGGGCCACGAGACTTCGACCAGCGCGCAAAAATGGAGGCTCTAGACCCTTCCAGAGCCGAGATATCGGATGTCAAAGTTTTGACCTGAAAAAAAAACATAAGGGGTAACACTGTCGTTTTTGGCCGAAATTTTGACCCCCTCCGATCTTCTTGAAACTCTGGATTCTGACAGAGGGCCACGAGACTTCGACCAGCGCGCAAAAATGGAGGCTCTAGACCCTTCCAGAGCCGAGATATCGGATGTCAAAGTTTTGACCTGAAAAAAAAACATAAGGGGTAACACTGTCGTTTTTGGCCGAAATTTTGACCCCCTCCGATCTTCTTGAAACTCTGGATTCTGACAGAGGGCCACGAGACTTCGACCAGCGCGCAAAAATGGAGGCTCTAGACCCTTCCAGAGCCGAGATATCGGATGTCAAAGTTTTGACCTGAAAAAAAAACATAAGGGGTAACACTGTCGTTTTTGGCCGAAATTTTGACCCCCTCCGATCTTCTTGAAACTCTGGATTCTGACAGAGGGCCACGAGACTTCGACCAGCGCGCAAAAATGGAGGCTCTAGACCCTTCCAGAGCCGAGATATCGGATGTCAAAGTTTTGACCTGAAAAAAAAACATAAGGGGTAACACTGTCGTTTTTGGCCGAAATTTTGACCCCCTCCGATCTTCTTGAAACTCTGGATTCTGACAGAGGGCCACGAGACTTCGACCAGCGCGCAAAAATGGAGGCTCTAGACCCTTCCAGAGCCGAGATATCGGATGTCAAAGTTTTGACCTGAAAAAAAAACATAAGGGGTAACACTGTCGTTTTTGGCCGAAATTTTGACCCCCTCCGATCTTCTTGAAACTCTGGATTCTGACAGAGGGCCACGAGACTTCGACCAGCAGCGCAAAAATGGAGGCTCTAGACCCTTCCAGAGCCGAGATATCGGATGTCAAAGTTTTGACCTGAAAAAAAAACATAAGGGGTAACACTGTCGTTTTTGGCCGAAATTTTGACCCCCTCCGATCTTCTTGAAACTCTGGATTCTGACAGAGGGCCACGAGACTTCGACCAGCGCGCAAAAATGGAGGCTCTAGACCCTTCCAGAGCCGAGATATCGGATGTCAAAGTTTTGACCTGAAAAAAAAACATAAGGGGTAACACTGTCGTTTTTGGCCGAAATTTTGACCCCCTCCGATCTTCTTGAAACTCTGGATTCTGACAGAGGGCCACGAGACTTCGACCAGCGCGCAAAAATGGAGGCTCTAGACCCTTCCAGAGCCGAGATATCGGATGTCAAAGTTTTGACCTGAAAAAAAAACATAAGGGGTAACACTGTCGTTTTTGGCCGAAATTTTGACCCCCTCCGATCTTCTTGAAACTCTGGATTCTGACAGAGGGCCACGAGACTTCGACCAGCGCGCAAAAATGGAGGCTCTAGACCCTTCCAGAGCCGAGATATCGGATGTCAAAGTTTTGACCTGAAAAAAAAACATAAGGGGTAACACTGTCGTTTTTGGCCGAAATTTTGACCCCCTCCGATCTTCTTGAAACTCTGGATTCTGACAGAGGGCCACGAGACTTCGACCAGCGCGCAAAAATGGAGGCTCTAGACCCTTCCAGAGCCGAGATATCGGATGTCAAAGTTTTGACCTGAAAAAAAAACATAAGGGGTAACACTGTCGTTTTTGGCCGAAATTTTGACCCCCTCCGATCTTCTTGAAACTCTGGATTCTGACAGAGGGCCACGAGACTTCGACCAGCGCGCAAAAATGGAGGCTCTAGACCCTTCCAGAGCCGAGATATCGGATGTCAAAGTTTTGACCTGAAAAAAAAACATAAGGGGTAACACTGTCGTTTTTGGCCGAAATTTTGACCCCCTCCGATCTTCTTGAAACTCTGGATTCTGACAGAGGGCCACGAGACTTCGACCAGCGCGCAAAAATGGAGGCTCTAGACCCTTCCAGAGCCGAGATATCGGATGTCAAAGTTTTGACCTGAAAAAAAAACATAAGGGGTAACACTGTCGTTTTTGGCCGAAATTTTGACCCCCTCCGATCTTCTTGAAACTCTGGATTCTGACAGAGGGCCACGAGACTTCGACCAGCGCGCAAAAATGGAGGCTCTAGACCCTTCCAGAGCCGAGATATCGGATGTCAAAGTTTTGACCTGAAAAAAAAACATAAGGGGTAACACTGTCGTTTTTGGCCGAAATTTTGACCCCCTCCGATCTTCTTGAAACTCTGGATTCTGACAGAGGGCCACGAGACTTCGACCAGCGCGCAAAAATGGAGGCTCTAGACCCTTCCAGAGCCGAGATATCGGATGTCAAAGTTTTGACCTGAAAAAAAAACATAAGGGGTAACACTGTCGTTTTTGGCCGAAATTTTGACCCCCTCCGATCTTCTTGAAACTCTGGATTCTGACAGAGGGCCACGAGACTTCGACCAGCGCGCAAAAATGGAGGCTCTAGACCCTTCCAGAGCCGAGATATCGGATGTCAAAGTTTTGACCTGAAAAAAAAACATAAGGGGTAACACTGTCGTTTTTGGCCGAAATTTTGACCCCCTCCGATCTTCTTGAAACTCTGGATTCTGACAGAGGGCCACGAGACTTCGACCAGCGCGCAAAAATGGAGGCTCTAGACCCTTCCAGAGCCGAGATATCGGATGTCAAAGTTTTGACCTGAAAAAAAAACATAAGGGGTAACACTGTCGTTTTTGGCCGAAATTTTGACCCCCTCCGATCTTCTTGAAACTCTGGATTCTGACAGAGGGCCACGAGACTTCGACCAGCGCGCAAAAATGGAGGCTCTAGACCCTTCCAGAGCCGAGATATCGGATGTCAAAGTTTTGACCTGAAAAAAAAACATAAGGGGTAACACTGTCGTTTTTGGCCGAAATTTTGACCCCCTCCGATCTTCTTGAAACTCTGGATTCTGACAGAGGGCCACGAGACTTCGACCAGCGCGCAAAAATGGAGGCTCTAGACCCTTCCAGAGCCGAGATATCGGATGTCAAAGTTTTGACCTGAAAAAAAAACATAAGGGGTAACACTGTCGTTTTTGGCCGAAATTTTGACCCCCTCCGATCTTCTTGAAACTCTGGATTCTGACAGAGGGCCACGAGACTTCGACCAGCGCGCAAAAATGGAGGCTCTAGACCCTTCCAGAGCCGAGATATCGGATGTCAAAGTTTTGACCTGAAAAAAAAACATAAGGGGTAACACTGTCGTTTTTGGCCGAAATTTTGACCCCCTCCGATCTTCTTGAAACTCTGGATTCTGACAGAGGGCCACGAGACTTCGACCAGCGCGCAAAAATGGAGGCTCTAGACCCTTCCAGAGCCGAGATATCGGATGTCAAAGTTTTGACCTGAAAAAAAAACATAAGGGGTAACACTGTCGTTTTTGGCCGAAATTTTGACCCCCTCCGATCTTCTTGAAACTCTGGATTCTGACAGAGGGCCACGAGACTTCGACCAGCGCGCAAAAATGGAGGCTCTAGACCCTTCCAGAGCCGAGATATCGGATGTCAAAGTTTTGACCTGAAAAAAAAACATAAGGGGTAACACTGTCGTTTTTGGCCGAAATTTTGACCCCCTCCGATCTTCTTGAAACTCTGGATTCTGACAGAGGGCCACGAGACTTCGACCAGCGCGCAAAAATGGAGGCTCTAGACCCTTCCAGAGCCGAGATATCGGATGTCAAAGTTTTGACCTGAAAAAAAAACATAAGGGGTAACACTGTCGTTTTTGGCCGAAATTTTGACCCCCTCCGATCTTCTTGAAACTCTGGATTCTGACAGAGGGCCACGAGACTTCGACCAGCGCGCAAAAATGGAGGCTCTAGACCCTTCCAGAGCCGAGATATCGGATGTCAAAGTTTTGACCTGAAAAAAAAACATAAGGGGTAACACTGTCGTTTTTGGCCGAAATTTTGACCCCCTCCGATCTTCTTGAAACTCTGGATTCTGACAGAGGGCCACGAGACTTCGACCAGCGCGCAAAAATGGAGGCTCTAGACCCTTCCAGAGCCGAGATATCGGATGTCAAAGTTTTGACCTGAAAAAAAAACATAAGGGGTAACACTGTCGTTTTTGGCCGAAATTTTGACCCCCTCCGATCTTCTTGAAACTCTGGATTCTGACAGAGGGCCACGAGACTTCGACCAGCGCGCAAAAATGGAGGCTCTAGACCCTTCCAGAGCCGAGATATCGGATGTCAAAGTTTTGACCTGAAAAAAAAACATAAGGGGTAACACTGTCGTTTTTGGCCGAAATTTTGACCCCCTCCGATCTTCTTGAAACTCTGGATTCTGACAGAGGGCCACGAGACTTCGACCAGCGCGCAAAAATGGAGGCTCTAGACCCTTCCAGAGCCGAGATATCGGATGTCAAAGTTTTGACCTGAAAAAAAAACATAAGGGGTAACACTGTCGTTTTTGGCCGAAATTTTGACCCCCTCCGATCTTCTTGAAACTCTGGATTCTGACAGAGGGCCACGAGACTTCGACCAGCGCGCAAAAATGGAGGCTCTAGACCCTTCCAGAGCCGAGATATCGGATGTCAAAGTTTTGACCTGAAAAAAAAACATAAGGGGTAACACTGTCGTTTTTGGCCGAAATTTTGACCCCCTCCGATCTTCTTGAAACTCTGGATTCTGACAGAGGGCCACGAGACTTCGACCAGCGCGCAAAAATGGAGGCTCTAGACCCTTCCAGAGCCGAGATATCGGATGTCAAAGTTTTGACCTGAAAAAAAAACATAAGGGGTAACACTGTCGTTTTTGGCCGAAATTTTGACCCCCTCCGATCTTCTTGAAACTCTGGATTCTGACAGAGGGCCACGAGACTTCGACCAGCGCGCAAAAATGGAGGCTCTAGACCCTTCCAGAGCCGAGATATCGGATGTCAAAGTTTTGACCTGAAAAAAAAACATAAGGGGTAACACTGTCGTTTTTGGCCGAAATTTTGACCCCCTCCGATCTTCTTGAAACTCTGGATTCTGACAGAGGGCCACGAGACTTCGACCAGCGCGCAAAAATGGAGGCTCTAGACCCTTCCAGAGCCGAGATATCGGATGTCAAAGTTTTGACCTGAAAAAAAAACATAAGGGGTAACACTGTCGTTTTTGGCCGAAATTTTGACCCCCTCCGATCTTCTTGAAACTCTGGATTCTGACAGAGGGCCACGAGACTTCGACCAGCGCGCAAAAATGGAGGCTCTAGACCCTTCCAGAGCCGAGATATCGGATGTCAAAGTTTTGACCTGAAAAAAAAACATAAGGGGTAACACTGTCGTTTTTGGCCGAAATTTTGACCCCCTCCGATCTTCTTGAAACTCTGGATTCTGACAGAGGGCCACGAGACTTCGACCAGCGCGCAAAAATGGAGGCTCTAGACCCTTCCAGAGCCGAGATATCGGATGTCAAAGTTTTGACCTGAAAAAAAAACATAAGGGGTAACACTGTCGTTTTTGGCCGAAATTTTGACCCCCTCCGATCTTCTTGAAACTCTGGATTCTGACAGAGGGCCACGAGACTTCGACCAGCGCGCAAAAATGGAGGCTCTAGACCCTTCCAGAGCCGAGATATCGGATGTCAAAGTTTTGACCTGAAAAAAAAACATAAGGGGTAACACTGTCGTTTTTGGCCGAAATTTTGACCCCCTCCGATCTTCTTGAAACTCTGGATTCTGACAGAGGGCCACGAGACTTCGACCAGCGCGCAAAAATGGAGGCTCTAGACCCTTCCAGAGCCGAGATATCGGATGTCAAAGTTTTGACCTGAAAAAAAAACATAAGGGGTAACACTGTCGTTTTTGGCCGAAATTTTGACCCCCTCCGATCTTCTTGAAACTCTGGATTCTGACAGAGGGCCACGAGACTTCGACCAGCGCGCAAAAATGGAGGCTCTAGACCCTTCCAGAGCCGAGATATCGGATGTCAAAGTTTTGACCTGAAAAAAAAACATAAGGGGTAACACTGTCGTTTTTGGCCGAAATTTTGACCCCCTCCGATCTTCTTGAAACTCTGGATTCTGACAGAGGGCCACGAGACTTCGACCAGCGCGCAAAAATGGAGGCTCTAGACCCTTCCAGAGCCGAGATATCGGATGTCAAAGTTTTGACCTGAAAAAAAAACATAAGGGGTAACACTGTCGTTTTTGGCCGAAATTTTGACCCCCTCCGATCTTCTTGAAACTCTGGATTCTGACAGAGGGCCACGAGACTTCGACCAGCGCGCAAAAATGGAGGCTCTAGACCCTTCCAGAGCCGAGATATCGGATGTCAAAGTTTTGACCTGAAAAAAAAACATAAGGGGTAACACTGTCGTTTTTGGCCGAAATTTTGACCCCCTCCGATCTTCTTGAAACTCTGGATTCTGACAGAGGGCCACGAGACTTCGACCAGCGCGCAAAAATGGAGGCTCTAGACCCTTCCAGAGCCGAGATATCGGATGTCAAAGTTTTGACCTGAAAAAAAAACATAAGGGGTAACACTGTCGTTTTTGGCCGAAATTTTGACCCCCTCCGATCTTCTTGAAACTCTGGATTCTGACAGAGGGCCACGAGACTTCGACCAGCGCGCAAAAATGGAGGCTCTAGACCCTTCCAGAGCCGAGATATCGGATGTCAAAGTTTTGACCTGAAAAAAAAACATAAGGGGTAACACTGTCGTTTTTGGCCGAAATTTTGACCCCCTCCGATCTTCTTGAAACTCTGGATTCTGACAGAGGGCCACGAGACTTCGACCAGCGCGCAAAAATGGAGGCTCTAGACCCTTCCAGAGCCGAGATATCGGATGTCAAAGTTTTGACCTGAAAAAAAAACATAAGGGGTAACACTGTCGTTTTTGGCCGAAATTTTGACCCCCTCCGATCTTCTTGAAACTCTGGATTCTGACAGAGGGCCACGAGACTTCGACCAGCGCGCAAAAATGGAGGCTCTAGACCCTTCCAGAGCCGAGATATCGGATGTCAAAGTTTTGACCTGAAAAAAAAACATAAGGGGTAACACTGTCGTTTTTGGCCGAAATTTTGACCCCCTCCGATCTTCTTGAAACTCTGGATTCTGACAGAGGGCCACGAGACTTCGACCAGCGCGCAAAAATGGAGGCTCTAGACCCTTCCAGAGCCGAGATATCGGATGTCAAAGTTTTGACCTGAAAAAAAAACATAAGGGGTAACACTGTCGTTTTTGGCCGAAATTTTGACCCCCTCCGATCTTCTTGAAACTCTGGATTCTGACAGAGGGCCACGAGACTTCGACCAGCGCGCAAAAATGGAGGCTCTAGACCCTTCCAGAGCCGAGATATCGGATGTCAAAGTTTTGACCTGAAAAAAAAACATAAGGGGTAACACTGTCGTTTTTGGCCGAAATTTTGACCCCCTCCGATCTTCTTGAAACTCTGGATTCTGACAGAGGGCCACGAGACTTCGACCAGCGCGCAAAAATGGAGGCTCTAGACCCTTCCAGAGCCGAGATATCGGATGTCAAAGTTTTGACCTGAAAAAAAAACATAAGGGGTAACACTGTCGTTTTTGGCCGAAATTTTGACCCCCTCCGATCTTCTTGAAACTCTGGATTCTGACAGAGGGCCACGAGACTTCGACCAGCGCGCAAAAATGGAGGCTCTAGACCCTTCCAGAGCCGAGATATCGGATGTCAAAGTTTTGACCTGAAAAAAAAACATAAGGGGTAACACTGTCGTTTTTGGCCGAAATTTTGACCCCCTCCGATCTTCTTGAAACTCTGGATTCTGACAGAGGGCCACGAGACTTCGACCAGCGCGCAAAAATGGAGGCTCTAGACCCTTCCAGAGCCGAGATATCGGATGTCAAAGTTTTGACCTGAAAAAAAAACATAAGGGGTAACACTGTCGTTTTTGGCCGAAATTTTGACCCCCTCCGATCTTCTTGAAACTCTGGATTCTGACAGAGGGCCACGAGACTTCGACCAGCGCGCAAAAATGGAGGCTCTAGACCCTTCCAGAGCCGAGATATCGGATGTCAAAGTTTTGACCTGAAAAAAAAACATAAGGGGTAACACTGTCGTTTTTGGCCGAAATTTTGACCCCCTCCGATCTTCTTGAAACTCTGGATTCTGACAGAGGGCCACGAGACTTCGACCAGCGCGCAAAAATGGAGGCTCTAGACCCTTCCAGAGCCGAGATATCGGATGTCAAAGTTTTGACCTGAAAAAAAAACATAAGGGGTAACACTGTCGTTTTTGGCCGAAATTTTGACCCCCTCCGATCTTCTTGAAACTCTGGATTCTGACAGAGGGCCACGAGACTTCGACCAGCGCGCAAAAATGGAGGCTCTAGACCCTTCCAGAGCCGAGATATCGGATGTCAAAGTTTTGACCTGAAAAAAAAACATAAGGGGTAACACTGTCGTTTTTGGCCGAAATTTTGACCCCCTCCGATCTTCTTGAAACTCTGGATTCTGACAGAGGGCCACGAGACTTCGACCAGCGCGCAAAAATGGAGGCTCTAGACCCTTCCAGAGCCGAGATATCGGATGTCAAAGTTTTGACCTGAAAAAAAAACATAAGGGGTAACACTGTCGTTTTTGGCCGAAATTTTGACCCCCTCCGATCTTCTTGAAACTCTGGATTCTGACAGAGGGCCACGAGACTTCGACCAGCGCGCAAAAATGGAGGCTCTAGACCCTTCCAGAGCCGAGATATCGGATGTCAAAGTTTTGACCTGAAAAAAAAACATAAGGGGTAACACTGTCGTTTTTGGCCGAAATTTTGACCCCCTCCGATCTTCTTGAAACTCTGGATTCTGACAGAGGGCCACGAGACTTCGACCAGCGCGCAAAAATGGAGGCTCTAGACCCTTCCAGAGCCGAGATATCGGATGTCAAAGTTTTGACCTGAAAAAAAAACATAAGGGGTAACACTGTCGTTTTTGGCCGAAATTTTGACCCCCTCCGATCTTCTTGAAACTCTGGATTCTGACAGAGGGCCACGAGACTTCGACCAGCGCGCAAAAATGGAGGCTCTAGACCCTTCCAGAGCCGAGATATCGGATGTCAAAGTTTTGACCTGAAAAAAAAACATAAGGGGTAACACTGTCGTTTTTGGCCGAAATTTTGACCCCCTCCGATCTTCTTGAAACTCTGGATTCTGACAGAGGGCCACGAGACTTCGACCAGCGCGCAAAAATGGAGGCTCTAGACCCTTCCAGAGCCGAGATATCGGATGTCAAAGTTTTGACCTGAAAAAAAAACATAAGGGGTAACACTGTCGTTTTTGGCCGAAATTTTGACCCCCTCCGATCTTCTTGAAACTCTGGATTCTGACAGAGGGCCACGAGACTTCGACCAGCGCGCAAAAATGGAGGCTCTAGACCCTTCCAGAGCCGAGATATCGGATGTCAAAGTTTTGACCTGAAAAAAAAACATAAGGGGTAACACTGTCGTTTTTGGCCGAAATTTTGACCCCCTCCGATCTTCTTGAAACTCTGGATTCTGACAGAGGGCCACGAGACTTCGACCAGCGCGCAAAAATGGAGGCTCTAGACCCTTCCAGAGCCGAGATATCGGATGTCAAAGTTTTGACCTGAAAAAAAAACATAAGGGGTAACACTGTCGTTTTTGGCCGAAATTTTGACCCCCTCCGATCTTCTTGAAACTCTGGATTCTGACAGAGGGCCACGAGACTTCGACCAGCGCGCAAAAATGGAGGCTCTAGACCCTTCCAGAGCCGAGATATCGGATGTCAAAGTTTTGACCTGAAAAAAAAACATAAGGGGTAACACTGTCGTTTTTGGCCGAAATTTTGACCCCCTCCGATCTTCTTGAAACTCTGGATTCTGACAGAGGGCCACGAGACTTCGACCAGCGCGCAAAAATGGAGGCTCTAGACCCTTCCAGAGCCGAGATATCGGATGTCAAAGTTTTGACCTGAAAAAAAAACATAAGGGGTAACACTGTCGTTTTTGGCCGAAATTTTGACCCCCTCCGATCTTCTTGAAACTCTGGATTCTGACAGAGGGCCACGAGACTTCGACCAGCGCGCAAAAATGGAGGCTCTAGACCCTTCCAGAGCCGAGATATCGGATGTCAAAGTTTTGACCTGAAAAAAAAACATAAGGGGTAACACTGTCGTTTTTGGCCGAAATTTTGACCCCCTCCGATCTTCTTGAAACTCTGGATTCTGACAGAGGGCCACGAGACTTCGACCAGCGCGCAAAAATGGAGGCTCTAGACCCTTCCAGAGCCGAGATATCGGATGTCAAAGTTTTGACCTGAAAAAAAAACATAAGGGGTAACACTGTCGTTTTTGGCCGAAATTTTGACCCCCTCCGATCTTCTTGAAACTCTGGATTCTGACAGAGGGCCACGAGACTTCGACCAGCGCGCAAAAATGGAGGCTCTAGACCCTTCCAGAGCCGAGATATCGGATGTCAAAGTTTTGACCTGAAAAAAAAACATAAGGGGTAACACTGTCGTTTTTGGCCGAAATTTTGACCCCCTCCGATCTTCTTGAAACTCTGGATTCTGACAGAGGGCCACGAGACTTCGACCAGCGCGCAAAAATGGAGGCTCTAGACCCTTCCAGAGCCGAGATATCGGATGTCAAAGTTTTGACCTGAAAAAAAAACATAAGGGGTAACACTGTCGTTTTTGGCCGAAATTTTGACCCCCTCCGATCTTCTTGAAACTCTGGATTCTGACAGAGGGCCACGAGACTTCGACCAGCGCGCAAAAATGGAGGCTCTAGACCCTTCCAGAGCCGAGATATCGGATGTCAAAGTTTTGACCTGAAAAAAAAACATAAGGGGTAACACTGTCGTTTTTGGCCGAAATTTTGACCCCCTCCGATCTTCTTGAAACTCTGGATTCTGACAGAGGGCCACGAGACTTCGACCAGC
>JBBNEX010000620.1:0-20140 GCA_038021265.1 Cyprinella venusta | reverse complement strand
TAAACCTTTTGCTGGATTTGTGCAGTTTCGATTTCTGCACAACAAGTTTTCTTGTACGATTATCTCAGGAGATGTGATAAGTCTTCTCTTTAACAAAAACTTCATCAATTTTTCATATTTGAGGATTATATTATACAACTTTGGTTCTGCCATTACATTACGTCTGGTGAAATACAATATCTATGCTGTGCGTTTTACTAAGATATTACTTATCAAATAAAATTAATAAATGATTATTTTAAGTACTTGTAAACTCTTAAACCCACAAAATTATATGACTGGTTATAGTTATGAGGAGATTATTTTCTATTCGTAATAAAATATCCACCATTTTAAATTAAAAAATAGCATGCGCAAAAACAGGGGTCACCAGCTTGAAGAATACCCTTTAAATTATTATATTTCTCAATTAACTTCTTGAGAGTAGAAAAAATAAAATCTAGGTTTTGGTTGCTGCTGAAATCATCAAGATCGAAAGATAAAAAAAGATTAACCAAATACTAATATGTTGAAATTTAAGGTAGTGAAGATTTTAATTATAACGTAAATTAAATATTTTCAAGGTTATTGTCCACGAAAAATTTACGATTTTTGCGGGAAATATAAGCTTTGATCGCTAACAAAATCTGATGTAATTTTAAGGAAACAGATTTCGAATAATTTTTAAATGAGATTAAAATCCATCAAAAATGGACTTTTTATATATACAGAAGCAGAGATTTTTTTAAAAATTGAGCCCGCGGATGTCAATCTCTATTGTTATGTCTGATCAATAGTTTGAGTTTATCTCTAATGGACTTCTTTTGCAAAAAAGCACACTTTAAGTTTAAAATTCTAGTATTATAGCTGTCTTTGTGCCATAGTAAACTTTCTCAAGAGGCATTAAAACATGTAATGCCTCTAAAATTAGTCGAATCGGTATATTGGGTTCTTCTTTCAATCGAAGCCTGCGAATGATCATTTTTATCATTCGCGACTATCAATTATCACAGTCCTAAAATATTAGATACTTAAAGCTCGACAAAGCTGAATTTCTGTGATGAGAAGATCTTTTTTTTCGACATAAATTTTTTAAAAAAATATTTTCTAATCTTCATTCGTTTTTTGCAAATTTTGTATGGCGTATTTGGATCATCTTTGTATAAACTAAATTATAAAATAAAGAAATAACAGAAATTTGAATTAATTATTGATTTATAAAATTTAAAATAATTTTTATCCATATTCTGTATTTAAGATGCTTAACCGCATTAAATATCTTATGAGAAATATATTCACACTTTTTACTTAATTTTGTCTAATTATCGACAAATTTGTAATAATCTTATATTTTTAATACATAACAATGACTCAGTGAAATCATCAATATGTCGAATTCCTTTATGCCGAAAAGAAAAAATTCTGATGATAATAAGAACTTGGTTATGGTGCCGGGCAATGACAAAAACTACAGTCAAAATTATACCTGGGAAATATAGGACAAAGGTTTTTTGAATGATTTTAATAGAAATAATTTAGTAAGATGTTTTATTGATAGAGATAAAAGCAAGCCTTTAAATAGGCATCATGAGTACGGTGTAAGTCCAGTAGATTTCCTAATGGATCAAAATAAGTTTTCTTTATTTTTAGATGAATCCAAAAACTGAGAGTAAAAACCTACAAACGGTGAAATTTTTACGAAAATAAAAAATTTTTTGGCCTTTAATTAGTAAACAACATCAAATAAACTAAATTAAAGCTACAATAACATTATTATAATGCACGCACAACACTTAGGCAAATATGTATAAAGATTACTTCAGCCATATAGGTTTGAGATTTAATACTCCCTAAAATTAAAATTTTATAGAACAAAGTTGCAGATTTAATGTTCTTTGTTGTCAAGGTGCTATCAAAGGAAAAAAATCTGTCTTGTTCCGTTTAAATTAATTATTCGCAGTTTTTTAAATTTTAGAACACAAACTATCAATAAAGTGGAACAAGAGATCAGTTTGGATAATTATGAATACTTTTTAGTGATTAGGAATATATTATTGTAGAAACGAAATTGATAATTTTATTTCGGTGTAAAAATAATAATCTATGTGATTGAAGCAAACTGAATAAAGGAGATCTAGAGTATAATTTAGGTATCATCATTTTTTCTATTTGAGCAGGCGCAATCTGTGACCTTGTTTTAATGTCCACTCTGAATGATTACATATACTATAACGAGTCAAAAGATGGAATAAGGTTTAGTTGGAATGTTTTTCCTTCGACAAAAAAATCAAGCTAATGATATGGTCATAGATTATTGTAAATCTTAGGTTATTCCGTTGGGTTGTCTGTACACTCCCCTTAAAATATAACGCCGAAACACCCCAACTATCATATCCACCAGTTTTATGTACCAGAAATGGATGTCATGCTGCTTTAAATCCATTTTGGTAGTCACAAAATATAATTTAGTCAAATGGACTTTAACATTAAAGTCTGGTTGTGCAATTTTTGTGGACAGCGTAATTCTGTAGGATAATTATTTTTATCATAGCTTCCAAAGCAATACTCTGGAATCAGCGAATCCCAACTTCCAGCTGAAATTATGCAACAATATACCACTGTGGATTATATTCTACCTGTTTTTAATCTTTTTTAATATTAGAAACAAATGTCGGGACCAATGATTCTTCTTATTGTAATCGATACATGCTTGGAAGAAGATGAACTAACCTCCCTCAAAGTTCTCCCCATTTTTTCCTAAATCAAGTCCTCCATCAAAGATAATATTTTTAACCTTCCTCCAACGACATTAATTGGTCTAAATAACTTTTGGCCATAATGTATAATATTCTATTAAAAATCAGTCAAAATTACATGAACTGACCTCTGGTCCTGTTCCTACCTGTTACTGTTTTAGAGGTAGTAAGCCTGTTGAAGGGGAACTAATGAAAGTTTACCTTTTACTTATCATTAGAACGTCCTCAGTTACGGAATACACAAAAAAACGCCTTCGACGCCAATTATTTCTCCTGAAACCATTAACCGCCAGGCTCAAACATCAAAAGTTTTCGATATGAATAATAGGTTAATCTAAAAGTTAATTCAGATTTTTACAGCCATTAGGAAGCTGTTATGAGAAACTCAGCCGCCTTTTGACTGATTTGAAGCCGGATTCATGGCCAGTTACGATGGGTCACCGGGCAATTCGATGCACCGGCTCAGCTTTGTCATTAGCTGTTACATTCCTTGAGGTAGTCATGTTTCTAATAAAAGCAAACCTACCCTACATGTGGTGCTAGGATACTATTCTTTACAGGAGGAGCATGTACTTATGGGCCGGGACAAATTGTAGAACCCGAGCTGAAGCATGTAATTCGCTCACACAACGATATAATGGCGGACGATGCCTCATTTTTAAAAAAATCTCAACAATTTTATGAGAAGATATCTGCGGTTGCTGCCCAAAACAGCCACGCCATTGATATTTTTTCTTGTTGTTTGGATCAAACTGGGCTTCTTGAAATGAAAGATTGCTTTAGATCAACTGGGTACTCATAATATTTCCTTATCTTCAGTGGTTATTTAGTTATGGCTGATTCATTTAACACAACTATTTTTAAACAATCATTTCAAAAAATATTCGAAAAAGATCCCACAACAAATGGATTTAATTTTATGTTTAATTGTTACCTCGAACTCAAGGCAAATTTTACTTTAATAATGTAGACATCCAAAGAGTTTGATATATGCGGTTGTATCGGCCACTGCTACCGACAGGAACCCAAAGACGATAATATTTCTTCAAAAGTTGTATCAATATCTATATTTTAGCAAATTGGAGTAGGTGGAACTAATAATTGGAAAATATGCAGCTTAGACACAAAAAGTACCTATGCTTTTATATTCGAGGTATTTAAATGATTAATTTTGTAGCGAAATAAATCTCAACCTCTTTCTCAGAATGCATTTTTCCAATTTATAACCATGTACCAACACAGCCATCCAGATCATGTTCGAATGCGCGTTTCCACACTTTCACGTCCATTCTCAACTGAATCTTCGAATTCTTTAGGCGTGTCCATTCTTTTGATCAGGATGCAGCTTCAGTTATTATGGCCAGGATCGCTTCAGATCGCCTTGGCATAAAAAGATAACCCTGGAGATGTTATGAGATGGTTGGATCGCACACTCATACATCTTTGTCAATATGTGGCCCAGTTTCATAAAGACGATACCAACAGTTTTCAGACTGCCAGACAACTTCTTTCTTTATCCCCAATATATGTTTCATCTGAGGCGATCTCAATTTTTGCAATGCTTCAATAATAGTCCGGATGAAACGGTTTTTTACCGGTTAATGCTTTATCTGACCTTAGGTATGCATTGGATAGAGAATCAACTCTGAATTCTTGTGTTATGATCCAGCCTGTGCTCTACAGTTACTCATTCGATGGACCGCCTCAGGTATATAACTAATTAATAAAATAGCCCGTTCTTCTAGATTCAGGCAGTATCAAATCAGAAGTGATACTATTTCTCGATACTTACTTTCATGTTCTCATATATCTTGGAGAAACAATATCTCAATGGAGACGTCAAGGTTATCAGGATGACCCTGAATATGCTTGGTTTTCACAATTTCTCGAGGCTCCTGTATTAGAGGCTCAGGAAATTCTCCGAGATCGTATGCCAGTACCTCGCTACATCTACACTGAGCATGGTGCAAGTCAAGTATTACAATCTTGTATAACACCTAGGCGAGATTTTTATCTGCAAAAGTTAATCCTAGTCAAACCCATAATAATCCTGTCAGCTGGCAAGGATCTGGTGGAGCTTCTGGGGTCCTTATGCTAACTGACGACATAAGTTTACAAGCCTTTATAGATCATCTTAAAAAATTAGTCGTTACACAAACGTAGAAATTTGAAAATCATATTTGACTCAATATTTACTTTAAGCCTTTATTGAAAATTCGTCACCTCTTATACTAATCTATTCGTCAATTAAATCAAAAACTGAAAAATTAAATTTTTAACTTGCATGATGGATATAAAATTACTTGCGCAATAAAACTGGATTTATGGCCTTAATAATTAGTTTACTACAGTAAACTCCGCTTATTGCGAGCATGAAATGACTTAATCTTTCTATCTTATATCGCGAAGCTCGTACTTAACAGGGTTGAGAAAATAACAGCTTAGATAAAAATACTCTTAGTGTAAAAGAAATCATAATTTGCTTAAAATAATCTTATATTTTATGCTGCACAATAGTTGCAGACTTTTCTATGGTGAGTTTAGAATCTAGATTGCTTAAACGAGTGAGCATTTCTTCCCCATTAGTAGATGCTGGGCACGCGAAAAAAAGCTGAAGCGTGACCAGGATCTAAAAATAAGAATTAAAAACCAAAAAAATTGAAATTATGTCTTTAAAAAAATTAAAATAGATGATTATTCTAACCTGCTTAGCATTCCCCAAGAGTAACAGGAGGTAGATCAAAATAATTTTCTTTATCATCGCTAAAAACGTTCTTTAGTTCTTGGCTTTGGAGCTTAGAACCTCTTAAATAATACCAGCATTGGTTAGAAAGGGCGTCGCCTCAATGACGTCGTCCACAATAACACCAATATCTAATTCGAAAATGAGCTCACGTAGTCGATCAAATGCATGGAAAAGCTCTTTAACTGAACTTGTTGCAGGGACCTCTGTGGGTTAATTATTCTTAATAAACACGGGTTTGTGGAGGCAGCTGGCTATGGTTTGAAGGCTGACATGGTTTTCCGATGCAGAATGAGCCCATTGAGTACATACCAAGATGTTGATGAGAAAAATATTTACGTCCCACTTTGAGAAGGCGGTGATGAGTTTTTTTAAGAAAGCACTAGCGATATTGTGCTTTAAAATTTTGCATTATGCCTATATCTAAAGTCTGCAGCCGGCTAGTAAAATAAGAAGGCAAAAAAGCCAGCTAAATAAACTTTAGCTTTAGTTTAAGATCATGATCATGTAAGTTGTAGTTTTCCACTATTATAAAAAACTTTCCTTTTCAAACAGGAAAAATTTGTATATGGGCTAGAAATCCACTCTGCCCAGATTTTTCCTGTCAGCGACGTCTTTTGTTTGAAATTGTACTTCACTGGCAAAACACTTGACATTTTAGAATGCACATGGCTTGATAGACTTTCCTATGACAAGCAGGGGGACAGTTTCTCTGAACCATCCATATGGGCTGTCGGATAATATATTATGGGGTTTAACGTGCCCATATACATTATAAGTCTAAATGGAAACATTTGCGAAAACTCAAAACAATGATACATAAACTTAGGGTATGACGATTAGCATTATAATATTATTCTTACATATTTGGCTGATAATTAGTGCGCAGATAATCCATGTAGAAAAATATCCTCAAAAATGTTGATCTTTTTCAAAAACTAAATGATTCAATATTTTGTTAACATAAATAATATAACAAAAAAAAGTTTAAAAATTAAAAATCAAATATTTTCTCTCTTGTGGTGTCTCTTTTTTTCTAAGAAATTATTAAATTAACTCTCTGAATGCAATCTGTAATATAAATAATATTTCGACATTATCGTCGTCCTGCATACATAAGTCTGTTAAAATTTTATCTTATCATTAGGTTTTGCCGATTGCCTCGTTCTGGCTTTACAAACTTTAATTTATCAATAAAATGTCAGTATTTTCTAAGGGGATTTCAGACTATTCTAACGAAAGGCTGTTTCTTTCAACTCCTCTCATGCTGATTTTCAGAATTTTTTTCGTTTTTTAAATGATGTCAATTGAGCGGCAAAATAAGTTATTATTCTGTGTACATGCACTTTTTGACTTGGAATATATTTTTCAAGATTTAAATTTAAAAATAGTAAAAATGCGCACGATTGATTTTAAAACTCGGTATTTTAATGGATAATCGTATGTTCAATTAATGGAATTAAATCTACAATTTTAAAAATATCAAAAATTTAATTAAAATCATCTAATGTTACAAAAATTTGTTAATCAATCAAATCACACAACGCCGTGTCAAAAACAGAGGTTGTTGGTGGTTGAACTCACTTCACAAATTATAAAAGTACACCAATAATAAAAATTTATCTCCCAATTATTTTAATTTTGTCAATTTTTATTTAAAACATGTGCCTTCCAACAATCATTACCATTTGATGTACGAAAACCTGTAACGAATTGACTTATCAACGTATTTGTAAAATTAAAATAAAATAAGTAAAATTAGTGTTTTTTTAAGATTCTTTAATATGATTTTTTGCGAAAGAAAAATTCACTTGAAGGATCCAAAAAGCGCATGATCCAATTTATCGTTGATTTTTCTTTGACTTCGGTATCCAAAATGTGTTTCATAACAACATTTTGCTTAAATAATTGAACCGACTCCTAATATCGATAATCAAAAAAATACTGACTTCAATTTCTTTCCAGTCCACAACAGCATTATTTTCTATCGTAGTCTGCTTTTTATTGTAATGATCGAATAGAACATTTTCTAAAATTAATCCCAATCCAGGTGCTTTAATTAATGTTGTCTAATATTAATATGACTTAAAACGTCTTTAGATGAAAAAACATCGGTTTCCTCGTTAATGGGTAATAAATTACGCATGACCAAAATAATATAACCTATTAATTAGTCATATGAAGCTAAAGCCTATCATGTATCTGATTTGGTGCAGCATGAAGCTTTGACCCTTGATTAAAAAAGTTATAAATTCAACATTATCATGAACAAATATATTTTTAATCTATTCGATGAAACAAAAAATACTCGAAAATCCATGATATATCTCAACATCAATTTCCTTTTCTCAGGTCTGAAAATATAAAAAATTATATGACCTTTTAGCAGTGAAATTGTAGAAATCATGCGTGCCAATATATTTATTAGCCAAATTATTTAATTGGCCTTTCTGTTCATCTAATTAAAGTCTGCATTCAAACCGTTTATGCGAAAGTCGAATTCTCCATCAACCTAATTTATTTAACGGAGGTGTTACTTGGAACGGATTTGAAAATGCAAAAGAAGGAATTGTATATTCGTAAACACGAGATATACAATGCCTTTTTGCGTTGAATTTTTTTGGTGACTCTTTTAATACCTGATATATTTAAAATAAATATTTACCGAATATTCGTATGTTTGGTGGCAAACATGAATTCAACCTTTCAACAATATTTCCATCATGCCTCATCTAATTTTAATTATTATATCAAAAAAAGCTAAATTTTAAATCATTTAAATAATTGTTTCGGCATAATATGGATAAAGTTTAAATCAATTGCTAAATTTATTAGAATCAACGTATTATAAAGATCCGAACAATCAGGCAACAGGTGTTTAAAACCTAAATGGTGATTTAATAATATCTTTATAAAAGAAATATCTGGGTGTGTAAAATTTAATATTGATGAGAGGACATAACAATTTTCTCTGAATTGTCATTTTTAGTGGCACGAATACAGCCACCGTGTCAACACTTGCCTAACCAAAATCGCAAGTAACAAATTATTAATTAAAGATTCAAGATTTATGAAATAGCCTTATGACTTAAACCGCTCATGATAGAATTTTCATCAATTGTGATTGACTAATGATACTTTTTTTGACGTCTTATCGTGTTCTGATTTTCATCTAACTTATTTGAAGCCATGACATGACGTAACATAAAATTCTATTAAAATTGTCAAATTAATGATCATGAAATAATTTAAGCAGAGCTGGATGTAAGTAAAATATGTATTATGAAAAAACCAGGGAGTAATTACCTTGCACGACTTGACCTCGCGCGACTTTTCCTCGCAGTTTAAAAGATCCGCAAAAAGCTAAAATATCGTATTAAATTAAATATTTTTCATTAAAAAACTATTGAATTACCGTGATGTATAAAGAAAAATCTACAATTCAATCCATTTTAAAATAGACCTGTGCAGATCGAAAACCTATGTGATTTTTAGGGTTCTTTTAATAAACGAGAAAAATTAATTTAGTCTTTACATGGAGATATTCTATAATAAATCTTATAAGCATTACCAGAGATATTTATCGGTCGCATAAACAGCACTTTAGAATTGCAATAAGTTTTTGGACTTTTCACACGTCGAATATAATAAAATTTCTCTTTACATTACATGGAAATTTTTAAATTAAAAATCAATAAAATTATATTTAGTTGAATAGTTTTTTTAATTTTTAAATTTTGGAATAGAACAATTCAACCTTTTTGATGCACAAATTTCTCAAGAATTACCATCTTATTGTCAAAAACCTCTAAAAAATCAACAATATATATATTTTAGTTTCCACGATCAATCAATTTTTTAAAGAAAGCAATATTTCTGCAAACAAAAAATTGTATAACTATTTTTATGCTGGAAAAGTATAATTTTCAAAGGAGAAGTGGTGAATTTAGTCAAGATACAGTGATACCTCGCATAACGTACTCCTCGGCGGTACGTGACGTTTAACCACCACCTTTTAACCACCGGACAGTTCACCACAACCAGTTCACCCGCCAGTCAGTTCACCACCGTTATTTCACCACCGCCGTTTCATCTCAAACCATTTCACCACTGAGTTAAAAATTTCTGTATAAAAATTTATAACTTATTATTGATAATTAAAAATTGTAAATTTCAATGATATATCCATTAGTTATAAAAAATTATCTCTAGTAATGGTAATTTAAAAGTGCGCAAATTCTATTTTTGATCGAATTTTAACATTTAAACGGCTGAAATTTTATCAAAGCGGGGAAAAGAGAAATTCGCACACCATGGATATCAATATAACTATGATAAAGAAAGCAAAGATGGTAAAAAAAAGTTCTGGCGGTGTGAAAAGTATCAATCGCATCTTTGCAAAGCCCGGATCCAAACGTCAACTGCAAAAAATGTAATAATAAAGGAACTAGGTAGCCATACACATGAAAGCGATGCAGCTAGCATAAAAGTAGCGAAGATACGGACCTCGATTTAAAGAAGAGCGGAAATAAGTGCTGAAACACCAGCTATAATAATTAATAGAGCATCTGAAGCTACTACTTTAGCTGTTCAAAGACAGTTGCCCGCTAGAGACGCAGAAAGAAAAATTATCCAACGAACGTGTCATATTATGAGTACCGCTCCACATCTACCCTTAGATTTGGAGTCTATTGTCATTCCAGATATTTATCGAATGTATTGCCCAACACCAGAACAAGCAACACACTAGTGAAAATTTTCTTCTCATCGATACAGGTCCCGATGATCCGCATAGAATTATAGTTTTTGGCCGGGGATCTCACGTATCTTGGAGTCATTTGATCGAAAAATTGTATGTTGATGGAACTTCTACCATTTCCCCTCGTCCTTTTGTACAAGTCTATATTATTATGGCAGAGCGTAGAGGATTCGTTTTTCCTGTACTTTACGCCATGTTGCCTGACAAAGAGGGACAAACATATCTAAAATTGTTCGAACAAATTAAAGTTATATGGCCAAATCTCTCTCCCACCTCGATATCTGTAGATTTCGAAAAGGCTCCTATTGATGCAATCAGGTACCATTTTCCTGACAAAAATATAAATGAATGTCTTTTTCATCTATCAAAAAATATGAAAACTGTGTTTGGCGAAAAAAGGAGTCATGTCGATATATAATTCGGATCCAGAATTTTCCCTTTATTCAAGAATGATCGTTGCGTTGGCTTTCGTTGCTATAAATGACTTAAATCACGCTTTTAGTGTTCTTACTGATGCCTTACCAAGAGACGAAATAATTCCAGTTCTCGATTGGTTCGCGAAAAATTATCTCGGATGTCTTAAACCTGATGGATCTAGAAGAATGGCTCGTTTTCCACCAACGCTCTGGACGGTGTACGAAAGAACTATCAACAGCAATGAGCGAACAAACAATTACGCGGAAGCAGCTCATCGTCGCTTGCAGTCTGAACTTAGGATGGAGCATCCAAAAATGTGGAAGTTCATTGATGGAATACGACAAGTACAAAAAGGACGTGATGCACATTTTGAACGCTTCATAAGAGGTGAAAATCAACAAAATAAGCGTCGAAAATATCAACTTGCTGATGCAAGAATTCTTCAAATAGTTTCGGAATATGGAAACAGGACTCCCATTAAATATCTTAGAGGAATTTCACAAAACTTCCTTGTGGACTAAAACTTTATATAATATTAAAAATCATTTTTTTTTGAGCCAATTTCTTATTTAATTAAAAATTTTAAATTAATTGTGATTTATAAAATGTTTATTAGGTGCAGAAACTGGCTGGCGGTGAAACAGTGATGGTGAATTGGCTTGTGTTCAAACGGCGGTGGTGAATCGTCGGTGGTGAATCAGCGGTGGTGAATTGTCCTGCTTCGCTCCTCGGATAACGTACGCTGCGCATAACGTACTTTATTTTGTGCTTATTAATAACTCACATAACGAACCTTGCTTCGCATAACGAACTAAATCAGATTTAATTATTTCGCTTAAGCACGCGTATTTGTTATGAAACACGATATATTTTTGTGATCGAACGAAATTAACACACACAATTGCTCAAATCCGAGGTTTTAATTTTTTTTTTGACATAAAAATTAATTTTTTTGTTATTGTATTTAAATGCAAAGCATGCTTCGCATAACGTTCGTTTCGCATAAAGTACTTACTCCTAGAACGAATTAAGTACGTTATGCGAGGTATCACTGTATATTCAAAATTAAATATCCCATCATTTTTATAAAGAGTATAAAAATAGTATTAACGACACCAATTTTTCTTTACAATAATCACAATTTCGGATGTTTTATTTTTTTGGTATTATTACATCAATCTTCGAAAAAGAGTTAAAAAATGTGTGAACTTTTAAAAAAAAATTGGCGATTAAAAAAAACGAAAATGTTTTTTCATGCGAAAACAGTTAAATTGTTCGCTATATTAATCGAATAATCCCTTGCTGAAAGATTTGAATAATTGGAAACGATTCAAAATTATCTCAAATTTGCATCTCGGACTTTCTTAGCGTTTTGCACAAACCTCCTGTCCAGACATAGCTTGTTACATTATAAGTGAATGGTATCTTTCATATATATGAAGGCTATTCGATGAATTTATATAGTGCAGAGTGTGAATGACTGACTGATTTTAAAAATCCGTCATGCCGTTCTTATACGAATTTGTTTGTTCAAGCTTCACCTAAGAACTTTGTGATATATTCATTCCAAAGAGGGATTAAAAATAGCGGAATCCTTCTTGAGAAATCAAAATTGAGCCTTATTTTATAAATATCAACAAAGTAGTTGACTTGAGGCATGAAAAGTTCCTTGTTTTCTGTGATGAATTGCGACTGTAGAATATTACGGAGCCCAGATATAAAATCGATCGGTTGAAGAAATGCTAGAGCTATAAATTTTTTGATGTTGGTGAAACTACTGGTTCACTCTTATGGCCAATTATGATTTCTAAATTTTGCTAAATTTTTCAATAAAAGGACTGAGAAAGAAGCAAATAACAGAAATTTGTCTGAGATCAGGAAAAATAGTGCATAGTGACCGAATTACACCGATTTATAAATCTAAGACCATTCTTTTAGGATTTATAATTTGAAATAATTGGCCCACTAAGCTTATTAATCATGTATGGGTAGTAGGCGTCTAATTAGGAATCAGCGAAATTTCAGTATGTACGACGATTGCAGAAATATTTAAATGTATGATGTATAATTTTTAAAATGATCGGGGTCAGATTTTAAAAGATCAGTCGCAATACCAGTCCGAACTATTCGTTAAAAGGTTATTAGTGTTGTTTGAGGCAAATTTAATAATTCTATTAACCCTATGTTCGTTGTCAAACAATATGAATAGACCATTAGAGAGCGAAAATCTAAGATAAGTTGGGATATTAACCGACTCAAAATCTCTCGGATTCGATGGAAATTTATCATATAAGTTTTATATTCAGTGAATAGAGCAGTTGAATGATGATGTTGGTTGTTAAGAGCTAACAACAGACTCGAATAGTCTTTCGTTAAGTTTAGTCGGATTCTATCGAGCAGATACCTTAAAAATAAAGGGAGCTCGCAAAGAGCACGATTTAAGTAAAGAGGAATCGGCCTAACGGTGAGCATAATTGCTGAAATTAATTAGATGTTAAAAATTTTAAAAACTGGTTCAATTAGAACATAAATTTTATTAAAATATGTCAACGATTTTGGTTTTTCGTGTGCTTATTTCTTGGATAGGCCTCGAAAAATATAAATTATACTCTCAGATTATGATAAATTTAACATAATTTTAATAATTATTATAAAATTGAAATATTTGATAACCTTTTTTAAATTACCTAAAATCTATTAAATAAATGCTAGAAAGACACTTTTATAATCTATAAACCCATTGAAATAGCTTTAATAATATTTATTTTCATTAAATTATAGTAAAAATAATAATAATGCGCAGTTTTATATTTCTTTCAAGTAAAAAATAGGATTTGAGACCATTTTTATTCATTTTATGATTTAGAGCAGAATAAAATAGACTCAAATATTAAAGTGTATGTTAAGAAACTAAAAATCATTGATTAATCTATTTTTTTTAATTTCCATTATATATTTGAGATTCATCAAGGTATAAAAAATCAAGGTTGTATGGAGAAGCTCACCTTTAAGGAAAATACTTGTCTAACGGCAGAAACATTTTTATCAGTTCGAGAGCATCTTTGAAACCTCATCTTGGTTTGCTAAATTTATCAAACCTTTTTCATGCTGTCCAAATTTTCTTTCCGAACTGCACCAGTTTCAGTAAGTGCTTTGACAAACTCTCCTTCAATAGTTTTCAAATCTGCCTTTTTTTGACTAAATAAACAGGCATATTTTACATTTGTACACCATGATAATTGGCTCCTAGATAGCCGATTAAAACAGCCACCGGTCTGTAATCTATTTTGATAAAATTTTCGTCTGTTTGATTGGTGCATGAAGCTTCTGTTGGCTCATCCATAATAAATAATGGCGCTTCTGATTTTTATTCAATGACATGCGTCAATTTACTGCCCTCCAAAAGACGTCTACCCTTTAATTTTAAGATTTTTTTAAGCTCATTTAATGGAAAATTTATTCCTCAAATCCTATTTTCAACAAGATATTAACCAAATAAAAAATACTTTCTACAAATTATGATTTTATAAGCACAGGATTATTCAAATTTTGGTTAAAAAACAAGCACACTAGTATCTAAACTGGCTCAATAAAAACACCAACACTGCGAATATTAGAAAGAATAACTAATGCTCAGTCAAACTGTATTAAAAAACTAATTAAACCTAGTTCGCATGAATATCTAGGCCCATGATTTTCCGCAGGCCTTGAAATTTATGTCATGTTGCATAATATTTAAAAGAACGCATTTTTGTGTGTATAACTCAGCTGTTTGTTTAACTAAATACAATTTTACATTGTTATGTTGAAACGTTTTTTTAGAGTCGCAAAACATGAAGCACGACACAATCTTTATCTAAAAAGATATCCTGCATCGAAAATTTATGACCGTTTTTGATCATGAATCTATTCCTGCCGTTAACAGTGATTAATTACTCACATTATATATCATCAATCAAAAATTTCTTGTCTTTCCCAATTATATGGTTTTGAAAATGTTGCCATCTTAATTGTGCGATTCATTATATTTTCTGTTACAATTTATGTAAATTTTTATGGATTTTTAATACAAGGCACCCTCTTTATGAGAAAAGGAATAAAAATAATCAGATTGTTGCTCTAACATATGATATCGCGAATTTATTTCCGATAAAAAGATTTTTGATGTTCAATCTGTCGATAGAATGTTATATCTTGTATTGAAGGAAGGAAGGAAGCGTCTGATGGGATAAATTGGCTATTGGTTTTGAAATTCATTGAAATTATACTCAATTTAACTCATTAAAAGTAATTATCAACAGTATCACTGTCGGATATTGTTCATAGAAAAAGGATAAAATAGTCATAATCGTTTAATTTCACATAAAAAAGAACTTTTTACATTAGGCTTTATTTAGTCAAAATTGACATGTGCCAAATGTCAACATGTTGATTGGTGGAGTTAAACTTATAAAGGAACTTAAAAACGATCAATATGGAAATCTTTCCGCGCCGCATATCTGAAAACTTTTATTGTTATTATCATTACAAGAGAATTAAGATCATAATAATTTGTTGATTTTTTAATTTTTATGGTTGTAAAAATATTTTTAAAAAATTGGCTAAGGCATTTTTGACAACGGCTAAGGACCAATTTATAAACCTCTACTGGCCACCAATAAACTGACCCCCCTATTGATGGCGATCTTTTCTTGTTAATTTGAATTAATTTAGATTTAATGGCGACGATGACCAAATTTTTACCTGTTAGTCATTCATAATCAGTGTTAAGTATCTGCTCATAAACTGTAGATGCTAAATTTTTTACTTTTTCTTTTTGATAATACTAAAATTATGTCACAGGAATTTTAATTATTCGCTAATGATTTGAATCTTGGTTGAGCATCTGCTAAATAAGATGCATGTAAAATGGTGGATTTTTTGTTCAAACTTTTTTATAAAACATTCATAATTAAATTATACTATTTTTTAATGGAGTTGATCAAAAATTTACGCTAAAAATAATAATTTTAAAAAGTTTCAATTTTTTTGTCCTTGATGTAATCGGGGTGCTTGTAATTTGGTGACATAAAGCCTAAATGTTAGATAATAATCATTGTGAAATTAAATATGTCAAATATTCAAAAAATCTGAAAAATATTAAAATTAAAGAATTAATAAAGATTTGTTTAATGAAATTAATAAACTAAATATAAATTTAATTTGAAAGTGAATATTTTTCAGAACAACAATTAAAGTAAAACCCAGTTTTGTAATTTCGATTGAAATTTTGTTTCACGCATTTTAGAAATGTTTAACTATCAACGTCATCTGTTTTTGAAAAATTTTTGGAGATCAAGGATGGTTTATATCATTACAGTGAGCATTAGTTAAAGTAAAAATTGGATTCGAATAAATCCTCATGATGTTCTCTGCTAATAGTAACAACTTCTCAAATTAATTTTGCTAAATCGCCCGTTCTCACACACTTGTAATTGTATTTATTAATTAAAGAATTGAAGCATTCTTTAGTTTAATATAATCATAAAGAGAATAAATTTAAATAAAAATAACCGTCATATTTCTTTATAAACTTTCTATTTAGGTTAATCGTTAAAAAACCACGCCATTTTTTTTATTTTAACACTCAAGAAAATTTTAATAAGGAAATCGACCAAAATGGAATATTTTAAGCGACGAGTGGTTCATTGCGATTCAATATCAATCTACGCTGTGTAAGCTACTGATTGAGGGATTTTTTTACGGAAAGGAAAGGTGAACCAAAAAAGTTAAATATTTTTAGCTATTTTCAGCTAATAAAAATAACTATTATTCTGCGACTTAAATAAAATCAGAAAAACAGTTTATTATGGCTGTTAAATGAAGGTTAAAATCATATCATATTATCGGTAGTTCGTAATGGGTGCTTGAGATGTACGTGAACGTGACGGATATGGAATATATAAGACGTCTAAAAAAAGTGAATAAGGCACAACATCAACTATTTTCTGCCGACATTTTTTTCATGCTCAAACAAATTCTAGCCATAAATTGGTACAATTGATCTGATTAATTTTATGGCTGTCTTTAATTTACGAACAATGATTTGGTTCAAGATTTTAAGTTGGTAAAATTGGATTAAATTTGGCAAATATTTGAATTGTAGTACCATAATATAATAAAGTTTTTAAAAAATGATTTAAAGAAAGTTCAGCAGCAATTAAAATTGATTACCAAAATTTCTCGCTCGTTTCACTGCATTGTAAACTTCTGCATAGCGTGTTGGGCACAATCCTAGTTGAAAAATGTCTGAATACCGGTTTCACTTCTCCTTTGAATGAACCCTGTGTCAGCATCAATAAAGAAGGATAATAATCGAGGATTCAAATAACGAGATAGGCCTTACTTTGTAATCTACTATAGTTTTGTGTCTACAAAGAACACATAATGAACCCTTTGATCTTTCCTATAATTATTGAATAAAATAAACCCGACCATCATTTAGAATTTTTATTGCATCTATTTAAAAAAAATAACCAAACCTTTAATCGTAACTTTTTTACGTAAAAATGTTCTATTTTTTGTCATTAAAGTCAGAATGTTAAATGGAAATTGTGACACCATATTTTTGCGCATGCATTTACCCTTGCGAAGCAAAAACCTTATTTCTTTCTTAAAATATAATATATCGGATAATCTTTCATTTCTACAGTTAAAAATTGTGAATATGTAAAATTGTGCTCACATGATATTCTAAGGACCTGCAAATATTCAATATTTTATTCGATTTGAACATTTCGAATATTAAGATATCTTACAGGCAATATGATCAACTTAATTTTTTTGTCAGGTGCCTTTCAGGAATCAATAAGAATTCTCTGAAAAAGTAAATAATTCGTATAAATAAATAGAATCGGCTAAACATGCGAAGTTTTATGAATTTAATATCACATTATTGAGTGAATTTATTTCTTAAATACCTGCGCCGAATTTCTCTTATCGTTGATCGATAAATGCCTGGTAAAACAATAATTATTGCATACATTGAAAAGAAGAGCTAAAATTTTTACAAGATATTATTTGCATAATTAATGACCTTATCCAGTTAAATTTACAGTGATACATCGCATAACGTACTTAATTCGTTCTAGGAGTAAGTTAAGTTCTTTATGCGAAAAGATTTTAATAGGAATCATGCTTTGTACTAAAATATAATAACAAAATAATTAATTTTTATGTCGACACAAAAAATTGAAATCTCGATTCGGAGTAATTTTGTGTGTTGTAATCGTTCGATCGCAATATCAAATGGTAATTCATGACAAACTTGGGAGATTAAGCCAAATAGTCGAATCTGATTCAGTTGATTGTTGGAAGCGAGATTTTTTATGCGAGATATCACTGTATTCTTACCTTAAAATATCAAAATAAAGTTTCATTGCAGTATTAAGTCTATTAAAAAAGGCCGAAAGAAAAATCAAAATCATGCGTGAAGTTGGTTTGGATTTGATTCAAAAAATTACAATTCGTAGAACCCTATGAAATTTTAAATTAAATTTAAGGGGGACAGTTTTACATGAATGGGTGTCAAGCAGGAGAAAATTACCCTCTAAAACGTTTTTTGTAAAACACATCAAAAAATAACTGTTTTAAATTTATCCAAAATGGTTTGAAAAAATTCGTAAGATGATTTCAACAATAATTGTAACGATAAAATAAGGTATGAAAACCTTAATAGAAAAAAGCTGCAAAACTGAAACAGTACAGGCAACACTGGAGTAATAATTTTTGCGGACAATATATTTTTTGCGTGGTTATTAATTAGCGTTGATATCTTTTAATCAATGATTTTCTATTTTGTGCTTAAAAAGATTGATGAAATCTGTGATATAACTTTTTTACATATGGTACACTAAACAATTATATCCAGGTCGACTTCACATAAAGTCGATACAGAATAATGAGGGTTGTTATCAATTAAAGAGGTTTGTAAGGCCCCATCTTATCGATATATCACCTAGTGACCTATCTTCTGAAGACGATAGTCGCGAGGAGATTATCGACCCCACCTGGCAACCAGGGGATATATAAATAACATAGATAAACATAGATTAGACTATTTCTAGTTATTACAAGGTTCAATAAGCAAATCAAGGTTGTACCTCAAGCTAGCCAAATAAGATGAAACCTGATTCATAAATCAAAGTTACTGTTTTTAATGTCTATTAAGTGCTTATATTACACCGCACTATCAAGCTTAATTTTATTAATATTATTATTTTGATGATCGAAATCGGCGGTTAAAGTTATAATTATCCCAAGTTCCAAACAGTCCTTTTTACGAACTCGAATTGATTCATAATTTAAATGTTTTTATATTTTTTGACTTGCTATATTAAGAATCAGTTAAGCAAAGCAATATTTATCAATAAAAACAAAGAAAAAATAAATTTTTTTGCTTTATTATAAAAATTTGATGAAAATGCCTCACATCCTTATTTTTAAATATTTTTAAGGCAGATTTTTATTCAACATGCGTGTTGTTAAGTCTTGATGTTTCGCCTAAATTCTTCAAGTTATGATTTGGAATTATATCGATAAATGCTAAACAAAATCGATATTTTCTAACTTCAATGATTATTCATCATACGTTAAAGATATTATTTTTATAAAAGGACAGGCAAAAAGTTAGCGCCATTTTTCAGCAATAGATATGAATAAAGTTTGATATTGATGGGAATTGTCATATCTTTATGTCATTGTTTTTTTATTTCATAGGTTATTGATATTCTGAAAATTTAACTGTTTTTACCATTCATAAACTACTATTGGCGTTTTAAGCTAATCGAATAAAAATTTGCTGATAAATTGATGGTCTAATAATCAATGAGACATCAAAGAATCTTACATGTTTCTCAAGGAATTTTAAAATCAATGCAGAATATATTAAGGCAATTTAACCACAAAATAGAATAATAATTATTTTACTCACCTAAATCGGAAACAACTATAAATCATCACGAATAAATTTTTCAATCAAATAATTTAAGATTTCGATTTTTTTCGGTATCTCAATAGGTATATTTAATCTAGAACAGTTCTTCCCAATGTAGGCCATACACCGCACAAGAAGCTGTGGAAGAATCTATTTCTTTAAAATAATTAAAAAAATCTATTAATAAACATTATGTTACACCTGGATCGGGGGCATAAAATTCATGGTAATTCATCACACAAAAAAGTCTCGGAAATACTAATGTAGAATATTAGCATAAAAATTCATGGTAATTCATCACACAAAAAAGTCTCGGAAATACTAATGTAGAATATTTAGGCCATCAAAGATGGAATCATAGTTAACGTAAAAGAAATGTAATAAATTTAAAGGGTCGTCATTTTAATAGAAATCTTTTCTTAAGTCATGAAAAATCAAACTGATATGCTCAACGTGATCATAAGATGATATTTTTGTGTTTATTACAAATCATGGCACTATCAAAATAATCA
>JBBNEX010000617.1:0-20265 GCA_038021265.1 Cyprinella venusta | reverse complement strand
AGAGAGATCACGACACGACGATGTTTGGTGTCTTGGCCGTGGTTTGTGCTTAGTATACCGACTTTTCTTAGATTCAAGAGATGAAAAGCTCTACAGGTTTAGGATTTTTCTCGCACCTCACAAACTAAAATTTATCCTTGCGTGCGACCTATAGGCCTGGGATGTTAAAAACGGCGTTCTCTTTTTTGATTATTTTGTCAGTGATTTATTGTTATCATAATCCAATGACAAAACAACAAGTTTATTTCCTTGCGGTCTTAACACATTTTGTTTTAACTATTTTTTATATCAGGCGCTGATTGTACTTTCTGTTAAAAATTTTATTTATAAAAGAAAAATAACTTTTTGGAAGGTTAATTGTCTTCACACATAAGTAATTTAGTCGAACTGAAAAGATTGAAATTAAATTTGCTGAAAGGAAGCCATTATTTTTGTCGAATAAATTATCTGGCGTTATTTTGTCCATAATTTTCGTCAATAATAGCTGAATTTTAATTATAGATGGACTATTTATTGCAGATTCTTTAATTATTCCCCAAGAAAGAGATACCTGCGTCAACAACCAATAGCATTTTCACATTCTATGAGTACTACAAATAATAAGTCAATTTGGTCTCAATTGTTTTTGAATTTTATTCCTTTGAGAGAGTAAATTAAAGTAAAAAAATATAAAAAATACTTGGATTGTTAATTTAAAGACATCGTTAGACTAAGGAAGGAGGTATGGTAGATCATTTTAGAACATTCTTTTTTCTTCCACAGCCTCGGATTTTATATCTACCTAGAATAAGGGTCCGCCCAATAATTTTTATATTTTTAAAAGAATAATCTTCGTGCGTAAAAATCTGAGTCCTGCTATTTTTTTATTTCTAACAATGCACACCTTTGAATAATTAATTTTCATTTTCAACGTCGAAATTGCTTGCGCGAAAATGTATTGTACAAAAATTTATTTTCTAACACTGAAAAATTTGGCAACAGAAATTGAAGTGTCCCAATATTATAAGATGTCTATTTTTACATCGGCAAATGTCATCGATTTCGATAATTATATTAAATAATAGGGAAAACAGATTGATCGAATTCTTAAGCATATTTTAGGACATTATTATTTTTCCATTCAATATTTCTAGTCGTAGCTACATTTTAAAGACTGAAAAAGAATTATACCAGATTTTGCGCTATTATTCAGCCGTCAATGTTCATTTTTGTCAATCTTGTCAATCATTTTCGCCAATCACACGTCATAAAATTATTGATAATAAATTGAATAGAGGATTACGTATACTGAATTTTAGCCTCTTCTTTGCGATTAAGACATTATGGGCTTGAATGAGAATGCATTTAAAGATCGGACGCCGCTTTTGGCATAACGGATCTATTTATCGCACGCAAAGTGAGGGTTTATTGGGTGAGGTGCGAATAAAGACCCACAATACCAGGGCTGATCATCTCTGGTGAGTAATTGGAGTTGTGTTAATTCGCTTGGATAGCCACTTGAACACCAAATCCCACTAATAATTGGTTAATTTGATCATGAGAGCTAGATAATAGCAGAGCGAGCTAGGTGCCGCAAAAGATTCGCTTGGGCGATTGTAAAAAACGACGATAGAAACCATTTTTAAGAAATTTGAGTTTTAATATTTTGTGTGAAAAACATTAAAACCTAAACCTGATTTTTCACACTACTACTGTTGTTCTTATTGAGTGTCGAAAAAAACGTGACAAGTCCAAAGATTCGTAGAATATCTTAAAACTATAGTAAGTGGGTTGTTATAACTACTTATTATAAGTTTTCAGGTATACAAATATTATAGTAGTGATTGACAGTAATACAAGGATTCCAGTCTTTAACTGATTAAAAATTATGAGGGCCATTTTTTCAGTTAATGGATCATAAAAAAATTTTTCTTTGATCAACCCACAAAATCTAAGATTTCTTACCGCGCATTTATTTTACAGTTTTTTGACTTTAATCATGAAAATTATTAGATATTTAAAAAACCCTTGTGCTCAGATCTACGGGCACGGCACTTATAAAACTTCTTTCTAAAACAATGAGTGGGTTGTGAATAATTTTATTCATGAAACATGAATATGTACTGTATTTTTGTGTTCTCTGATAAAAAAAACAAATAAAATTGATATAATTTCAAAAAATAGTTATATTTTTTCATTGAAATAATAAATGGTAAATAGCAGAAATTTGTATTTAAATTATGATATTTTGACGGTTTATTTAGTCATAAAAGGTTCTATATCGCAGTTCGCAAAACATTTCATCGTTTTTTTTGAAAGAGCCCTTGAAAATTTTTATGTAACATGCCTCTTTTATTTCATTTTACTCAAATAAAATTATAAGAGGCCTTATCAGTGGTAATTACTATTTTTTAACGGAAAATTGTAAAATGGATTAAATTATAGTGTCTTTAATAATTTGAAACTTAGGAAATATTAGATGTTAAATTAATTCATTAAATATAAATATAGTGAATGATTAAAGGTAATTTATGGCGTAACTATTAATCTGACGGTGACTTTTTTTTAAAAAAATGGGAAAAACAGTGCAACGTTCTCAACACACAACAAATAACCCCACCTTTTGTCTACATTTAATGAGGACAAAAAGAAAAATAGGAACTTTAATAACACTACGCATTGAGATGTGCACAGGAAAGATCAAAGAAAGACCGTCTTAAAAATGTGTGAGAAAATTTAACAAATCGGGGATAAGTTTGATGCCATTCATGCGAAAATAAATAAGTTTTAATTATATAAATTTAGTGTCATTCCATAAACTTTTTTTTAGTTTTGATCAATTTTGTGATAAATTAAGCGCATTTTGAGTTATGAAATTTATCAAACTTTTATTTATTTTTCAAAGCCTCTTTTATAAACCTGGGAATAGGAAATCGGTACATTTAGTTATAAGGTTTTTTAATTCTATTTAAGCCAGAGTTCAAATTTTGAAAATTAGGTCGGCTGGAAGCATGCTGTCTAAGAATAGTTTGATCAATCGTAAAAAATATAATTGACGAGGGTGCAAATGTGATTGTCCATTTAGTTTTTAAAAACGTATCAGCTTTCATTCATTGATGCACAAATTTCCGTCTGTCTACTGAACATCTGACCTGTTTTTAAAAGCTTTAAAGCAAAAACAGGTAGAAATCTATAATCTTACTGAAAATGATTGTGCAAAAGCAATGAGTGATTAAAACGTGTGGCGGTGCCTTATCAGGTGATTTTTTCACGGAACTCTGCAAACGTTTCAAAGGGATTAAATGACCAGACAGATAAGATTTTTTAAAATGATTTAAAAATGATAAAAAATGCTGGATTGAATATTTCGCAACTACCTTGGATCCTAGGACCGGATCACGTTCATTGGAGGATGGTTCGAAATTTAAAACCTCGAGATGTCATAGCCTGCAAAGGGTTAAAAAAACGTCATAATTGAGAACAAGGGTTATGAAAATCTAATTAAATTATCTACAAAACATTTATTATCTAATAGATGAATGATATGGAGATTTGTGAAGGCAGCTTAGCATTTCGACAAATAATCGTCTTCAATCTTTTCAGTGCATGTTAAAGCCGTTAAAATATGGTCGCTGCTCGGAGAGTCAATATGAGAGTTGAAAATTATTGTATCAAATGAGTTTGGTCTGGGTAAAACTGGACTTGAAAATGCACCGCTATTTGCACTAAATAAACCTTGAACGCCAGTCAAATTTGATGATTCATAAGTGATAGGATTTTTTTCAATTACTCTTTTGAGAGGAGGGCGACCTTTTTTTCTAACAACAGGTTCAGCAGGTAAACCATCTACAAGTTGTTCATTGTTTTTAGCCAAACGAGTTTTTCGTCTCTTTTTTGAATTTGATGCTCCATTTTTGCGTTCTCTATTTCTACGTTCCTTGAAATTTTTTTCTGGATCTGGATCAGATTGTTCAACGATTGTAGCAGGAGCATGAATGCCGTTTGTTGGTGTTTCCTTGTGAAATCTTATATTAAATATTAATATGACCAACCTTGTAAAAGGCTGGCTAGGAATAGGAAGTAAATGTCCGATGAATTTTACCCCATTAATATAAGTTTCGACACGAATATAATTTTGATGCTCCTCTAGTATCCTACATTCTTTGGGATATTTCTGAACGTCAGAATCAGAAAACAAATTCATAATTTTTAAAACAATATGACGACGAATTGCCCGAGAAAGGCGGTATCACAAACATGGTGGCGCAGCCTAATCATTTAATGGCCGTATAAATAAAAGATTAAGCTGTTTGATCATATCCGTTAATACAGATATTTCGGTGTCGAAAATAATAAAGAAATATTTAGTTATCTTATTTTTTGTTTTTCAGTAAGTTGATAAATAAAATAGCATTTTCGCAGCTACGTAGTTGGTAACAAACGATAATTTAGCATTTATGTCGCAGCCCTCTAAAGCCCGTTAATATTTAAAATTCCAATAAAAATTAAATAAATAAACTCTTCAATTTGTTTTCATGTAATCAATTTTATTTAAAAATTAAAATAATAACTTAAACGAAATTGTTTACACTTCCGTTTTTCAAAACAGGCATATAAAATACTTTAAACAATCAAATAAAATTTCTTAAATATATCTGGCAAAAAATAAAATTCATTTGACGTTATCATAAGAGCTTCGAGAGCTGAATATATATATTTGGGAATTAACAATCATCAACCGTAATGGATTACTGAGCGTCACAACAAAGATCTGTTATAATTTTTTTAAAAAGATTTGCACACAAGCTCCATTTTTCTTTTAAATGATTTCTCAACATTAAAGTGTGAAAAATTTGAACAAACATTAATATATAGGTGTTTAATTATCATTGCATGATATTGAAATTCAAATTTAATAAGCCCTTATTGAATATCGGAGTTACGATGATCAAAAGTATCCCAAACTATTATATTAGTTGAACTAGAACACAAAAGTCTTTTAATAAAAAACAAGGAGCAGTTGCTCAATTATTTGATTATATAAACGGCGTTTTTTCCCGAATCTCTCTTGGTTTCAACGGTTTTTACCGATTATGCATGTATTTTTCTCTATTTTGTAAAATTTAATCAGCTAATTCATCCCGAAAAAGAAAACCGTTCGAGGAAATCATCCGCCTTATTACGAAACCCATTAATGGAGTGACCTCGTATAAAATTGTTGAATAGGCTTTTCCGCCTCAATAAAAATCACTCAAAAGACATTTTCGCACAATTTTGACATTTATTAAAAATAAATCCTCTATTTTTATTTTTTTAGTTCGTTTAACTTATTTTTAAAAATAACTTGAATTGAAAAATTCATACAAAATAAGTGACATTTTCGCGGCCACCAAGGTTCCACCCTTATATATCTGATCTTACTGTCGAGAATTGATTAATTTTCGGAAGTATTAATCAAAAAAATTACGACCATAACCATCTTAACGTTTTGACGACTTAGCCACTCAACAAAAATTAAACATTGGTTCACAACATAAAAGTTTCTAGTTTTAAGGAAACTAATTTTTACGATACCTCAATTAAAGAACAATGCCAAAGAGCTTCGTAAATTTCTGACCTGCAAAACTTAAGCTTAAAGTTGATTATTTACTCTTTATTATCCACGGTTTTCCATTTGAAATGGTAGATCGGGACAAATTATATGGCGGATCAAGATGAAAGACATGGGTTTTTTTAAAAGTAAGATTTTTATTATTAATTTAGCAAACGTGTAGCTCTATAATATCTTTTTCCGAAAAAAGAGACCGAAAAATATAATAAAATTACATTAATTTGTTTCCTTTACCAATATCAACCTCTCTTAGGGAATGGATGAAAAAAAATTTAATATGCACAATAAAGTCCTAAAGATCAACCTGAAAACCAGAACGATAGTCTGTCATCCTTTAGATAATATATCTGTGCCCACAAGAGCACTGACCATTTATATTTGATTGATCATTTAAGAAAACGTTTCTACTCATGGATTGACGGACGAATTATATTTTTTCATTATTTTGTGATCATACATAGTTCATGGCCAATTAAAAATACTTATCTTAGCTAATGTTTTCTAAGGCGTTGTTGAACAGATTTGACCAGTGTTTTCCGACCATTTTTGCCAAACCCCTAATAAGACTTTATTAGCATTCCTACGCCCCTATCCAAGAAAACCTTAAAATTTTTATTGATCAGTCTATGTTCGAATTTCCCGCGTTTAAATCAAATCGCCCCCATCTCTTTGTCGGGTCTGTGCTTCACGTTTGGCAACATTGGATTAGGCTAAGTCACCATAGTTTAAGTCATGATTTGTCAACTCATTTGATCAACATCCTCCATTTTAAATGCTAAACTTTTTATTAATTTATTTATCTGAAATTTATGAAAAAAAATCATTGGAAGCCAGGAGTCTTTCAAGATTGCGGAAAGGAGTTATTAGAGTCTATAGAAAGAGCATCATGTTAAAAGTCTCCTGGTTAATTGACATATTAGGACTTTTGTTCAAATAAATTAAAAAAAAAGTAGCTAATGTTCTTTATTTTATACTTATGGTTATTGTGATTGCTGAACTGACATGATAAATACTTTATATTGACCAATTAGGTTAGATGAAGAGAAATTTATCTTTCTTGTTGGAATCCACAACCTTTTTTATAAAATTAAGACATTGAATTTAAATGTACTGCTTCCTCAAAAAGATTTAATCATGGCTTTTTTTATATTATTTGATCAATGATATTAAAATATAGCCAACAGTGATTGACTTTTTAATCAAAAGATTGTCAAATAGCACCGTAATCCTGTGATTACTTTTTTCAAACATCTTTATTAGTTAAACAAAATTAGAGACCATAATCTAGCAGAGACATCAATGACTGTATTCATATTTCTAGTTTTTTTAGAAGGAGAGTAAAATGCATACGGTCTAGAAAAAGAGAAAAACTGCGTAAGAAGTAATTAAATATTTTCCCTAGAGCAGGAAAAAAAATCCGATACGTAATCAAAAAAGTCAATTGAGTAAAATTCGAAAAAATATCTGTTTTTAGAATCATTAAATATCCTTTTGATATGATTTTAGTTTGCAGGCGGCTGCAGTAATCTTATCTTAACTAAGTAATGATCAAATTTAAAAAAATTTAAGAGTTCTCGAATACGAAGTGTGATATACCAGGATCAGAATACTTATTAAATAATAAATGGAGATAAAGATTAGAGCATTATCCATTTTGTTGCAGGTTTTAGTCTTTGATGCCGAAAAGCCCAAATTTATCGCAATAAAGTATAATCTTTATTAATTTATTCAGATTGAATTAAGCTTGCATTTTTTTACAACATAATATGTAATGCTTGATGAAGATGGCTTTTACATGAGCAAAATCGAACGCAAAGCTAAGAACAACCATGCCCATTTAATTAAATATTAACAAAGGAAAAAAATTTTGTGCGCAATTGAGATGTACCTTTACAATGTTTAGATTTTATTCCAAAAAATCAAAGCTTTAAAACGTTTTTACACTTAATAGGGTTGTGAACCAATCAGATCGAGACTGAACGAGAAATTCACTTGTTCCTACATGCAAAAAAATTAAAAAAAACGAAGAGAATAAGACGAAAGATGTTGAAAACAATAATATAAATATATTTTAAAGAGAGCTAATCTTTACTCGAGTCACTGTTTTGAACAAAGATCACTACATTATTAATTATTCGTAAAGAATGGCTGATTTTGTGTCATCTTTGCAAGGTCATTACTTAATAATCTCACTTGAGGGGTAAAATTATCTAAAGGTTGAAGAGGCACAAGTTCTTGAGCTTGAGTCTGTTGTTTAATTTTATTTTTCCAAACCGCCTCGTGAGAAAATTGACAATTGACATTATTGCAGTTTAATCCGAATCTACATTTCTCACGGACTCGAGCATTGGGAGATGGGAATACGCCGTTCGACGACTGACCAACAATGGGATCGTGATAATACATACATCCAGCATTTGTACAACTAAATTAATGAATATTGAATACTGCTCGTTGTATTTGCAAAGAGGATGACCATATCGACAATTTCTTCCTTGGTTACATTTCGGAAAGTGTCTAAAATTAAATATTTAAGTTTTACCTGCAAACAATCAGTGGATGATTGTATACGCATTGAGTATTCATACAGTAAGGCCAAAACTTGCATCTCATCGAATTTCTTTGAAAATCTTTCATATGTTTAGCCATAAAGTATGTATAAAACCATTATTTTTTAAATCTTTAGGAATAATCGGGTTATCCGTTGGATTTTCGGAATTATTCGGAGATTTTTCAGATCTACTTGTTCGACGTTTGTCTAGAATATGACGAAGATCATTTTGTCCAAGACGTGTTGAATTGTACTGCGCCCGTCTTGTAGCCAAATTCGGTTGCTCTAATGAATCTTCAAGATCCCTATAAATATAAAGAAAGGATAAACATTTTTGCTAAAGACGAGCCTTTATTATCAATCTACAATAATTTATAAAGACTACGGTTAAATCAGAAGTGGGTTTGATAATGCTGATATTGACGCTTGGGTTTGAACAGAGGACGATCTAGCAGCGTCCATTATGATTTTTTTAAACTGATTAATTTTATTTAGCGAATAATCATCATCACTGATATTATAAATAAAAATACTCGGCATTTTTATCCCCAGACATGGACGAAACTATATTTTGGTCGGTTATATTTTGAAAAGACTATTAATGATATTGTAGTTTCAAACTTGAGAAAAATCATCGAATGATGTTTCTGGGCTGGGTTTATCTGGTCCATTTATAAGATTATTAAGCCTGCGTGATAATGAAATATTTACCATTTAATAAATCCTTCACATGATTCGCCAAGAAATATGTCAAGATCCTTTTTGATAAATTCCATAGGCTTTGCGTTTTTTAACATCAAGGTGACATAATCTGGCAGTCCATCTTAAGTTCAGAGTAATTCCATACCAGAGTATTTTTCGATTGCGATCAGTTTAGCCGATATGGCCTTCTAAGAATGGTTTAGCACTAAATGGAAATATCATACCTTAATTTCTTCCTCTTCAAGCATTGAATGGTTGTAGCCGGAACGCCGCAATTTATTTTTTGCGCTTGTGCAAAATGGCAGATAATTTAACTCTTTTATTTCCTCAATACGTTGTTTTATTTAATAATAAACGATTACATATTCTTCCATTCATGCTGAAATACAAAAATTTATCACAAACTTCAATTAATTATTTAATTATAATGAACTAACATTTTTTATTTTTTATGTGAAAACCGTCTTAGAACTTCTCTCGAGACTTAAATTAAAAAAATTTGGATATTAAACCTTAATAATATGCATAAGCACAGAGTTTTATATTCTAAATGTCAATATCTGTTGTACATTTTATGACTTAGCGTTTTCCTTTTAATATCTAGGTCATTCAAAGTTACGTCCTAAGGTCTTTTCTAAATGTAAATACTTCTTTATTCAATTGTCGTGCTGTTTGTCTATTTCAGCTAAATCGCGGAATATGTCCCTCAATCTTTATTCTTACAGAGATAATTTTGAGTATAAATAATTTAGTGGCAGAAATTAGAGGAATTTTGAATTAAAGACAAATTAGTTGTTAATAATCTATAAAAAACAAAAAAAAATTGAAAAAGTAATCAATCATTGATAATATTGCAAACATGTAATCAGAATTATTGAAACACGTTCTTTAAACGAAAAGTTTTTGAGATCTCGCTAATGAAGTTGCCGATTATTCCAAATTTTACTTGCAGATATGCTTATAGAGTAGTTTAAACGTAAAGTAAACTTCTAATATAACGAAAATTTATTTTAACTTAAATACTTCACAACAAGACTGATATTGATGCGCAGAGTTTTTTAATGACATTCATGATTCATCAAACGTCTGTTTAATCAAAGATGTTCTTCTCTTGTTACTATTCATACAATCTGAATGCGTCAAATTACGTATAGAAACGTAAAAATAGTTAAATTGATCGCTTTTAATCAATTTGAACCGCCTGTTTTAGATTTATTATCGATGATTTATTTAGTAAGTTGCACCCTCATTGATTTGGAACATGAATCATCCAAAGTAGTATCAAAAATGCCACGTGATTTTACTGCAGAAATTTTTTAGTCAGAAATTTCATTTTTTTTTTCCCAGGCAAGCTAGTCTCATAATGAAGGTGCACAATCTTAAGAGGTCATGCGATAAAAACTGCAATTTTTTGTTGCTACCTTTGAATTAAGATATTTTTAAAATGAATTAAGCATTCATTCTGTTTGTAATTTTTTGTGACATATTTGATCGATTTTCTCTATAACAAAAATGGTTTAGCTGGGTTCTGTCACGCAAGGCAGTGTTTAGTGCTAGTTATGAATTGTCCTTCTCGAGTAAAATGACCATGTTTCTAATGAGTTAAATTGAGTATCAAAAAAAGTTTTTATAAAGTTATTAGATATAATGTCTTAAGAATCGACCTTGAAAAAATTTCTAATTTTTTTCTGGTGGCTTTGAGTAAATGCGCTATATGTCAGAATTCCACAAGCTCATTGAGGAACCCCTTGGGGTAAGTACCCGAAAGGCAGTGGGCGCTGAAAATAGATTTGGATGGGCTACAACAAATATTTGTCATTTGAAAATTCATCAAAAGGATATTAATAATAATTTAAATAGTTTAAAGAAAATCTTTGACCTTTGTTTGCTTATTACCAAATAAGCTTTTATCCTTTTTTTTTAACGCTTGCGCCGCGCGAGTCACGTGATCATTTCGTGGCACGTGATCATTTTGAGGCACGACACTCATCTTACCTACGGGAGACCAAAAGTAAAATATGTAGGGTATTAAATTTTTAGACAAATTTCTTGTCTAAGCACATCTTAAAATATCGTCTGCCTATGCTGACATGATAAGGACGGTTTATCTGTATATTAATATAAAAAAATAGTGAACCATTGATTTTTTTAAATAGGCATTCTCCGAAATCAATGCAGCGCTACGTTGGATCCGCTTGGTCTGCACACCACGAGAATGCATATTATGATGTTGTCTTAGTCGTACTTACTTTTTTACAATGCTTGTGTTGTTTTATTTATTATCAATCCAATTAAAATTGAATTTAAAAGACGCAAACTTGTCTTCTGCTGATGAAAAACAATGGTTGCGGACTCCTACTGTGGGTAAATAAATGCTAATGGAAGATATAAAATACTTAACATACAAAAAGTCTAATTAATTATGGATTTAATAAAATTTCACATTATATGATTTTTAGAGGATGTGTCTGATCATTTCTTCATCTTTTTGGATCGTAGAAGATATCTATGATTATATCCGTTTTTTCGTATTCTCAATCTATACCGAGATCTTCTGGAAATTCGATGGGTATTTTTACAAAGTTTAGATTCACTAAATATTAAGATATACTGGGAAGAAAAATATATATTGTATATTTACATAAGTCACATGTAAGCAAAACGATAAATTGATCACAGAATATGATCAGATAACATGAAAAATACTAAGGTTATAAACTTTATATGAAAATTTCTTATAGATCTTAAAGACGAGATCAACTAAATCTCTCTGCAGTTTGCACTCAACGGCACCACAAAAATGACAAAATTAAAATAAAAATTAATAAATTTATATAATTCACCAATCTATGAATTAATGTGGAAGATAGGTTAAGTTTGATTAATTGGTTAAACAAAATAATTTTTATCGAGACAGAGAAGCGTGTAATAAAGAGAGGGATAGTTTCTTTAAGTCAACAAAAATGATAAGATACCGATGAAAATTTTTTGAATCAGCAAAAATATAATTCAAAGTCCCTATTAATTATCGCGGGGTTTTTGGTTTAATTTTGATTAAATTTAATCACTAATGGTTTTGTAAATTGCTTGTATATTAATTTATTTTTTAGAAGTCTGAAAAAAGTCCTGTAAATCTGTTCAAATCTATCAACGCATCAATTCTTTTGTTATAATTTTAAAATTTTTAGATTTTACGATTTTTTCAAACCAAATTTTATTATTTTTGCATTTAAAATTAAAATTTAGGTTTTGGTATTGAAAATGCTCATTGGACAGACTGCGTCCGTCATAAAAATCAATTTTTCTTCATTAAATTCACGCTATTAAAAATATTGACTAACTTAATTTATAGATGAGTTTGACAGCACTTAACCTCTATTAAAAAGTGAAATGTAAAGATTTTCAGGTTTATAAATTGAATTTATTTGATATTAATATTTATCAAAACCATGCATGATCAGACTAATTTACAGACATTTTTTAACACTGAAGTTTTATCTTCGATAATTTCTCATGCGACTACATTCAAGCAATCATCAATTTATATTTTTTTGAAAATGAACAACCAAACATTGTATAAGTTTCTTTGGCATTGTAAATTATTTTTTTAAATGCACTTTTTATTGCAAATAGTCTAAAATTTGAGATTTATTAATTCAACTCCTAGATAGGACCATGTTAACTTTGTAGAAAAGTAGAAGAAACAGCTAAGAAAAAGTTTTTAATGGTGTGAACATTTCGATGAACTGACTAACACGAGTAATTTATATATTTTGTCATTATTATGGCACGAGATTCTCCAACGGCCGCAGAATGTATGCCGTGCCGCAAAATTTATAAAAATGTTTTTAACGTATAACCTGTTAATAAAAATTATTATCATATTTATAAAAGATTCTTAAAAATTTTGGTTTTTCAATATTTTCGGGAAATGAAGAAATACCAAATACATATTAAAGAGAAAGTGAGGTAGAAAAAAGCTGAATTTAAAAAAACATAGCGCTGAATATTATAGGGAAAAGTCGTTTTTACGGAACTAACTTTATTTGCGCTTGCGTCTATACTGTCCTGTCAAAAACCTATGAATTAATCAAAAATATAAAAATTTTAGGAATTTGAAATAGAGAAAAGTGTTTTTTCAAATGAATATGTTTTTATTTATATAATTTTAATTTTCAATTGCAAATAACAATCAGGCAAACATAATCAATCCTTCCTTACTTAAAGGGACTACTTCAAATTTATGTTAAAATAAAGTATTTCAGCATCGATATTATCAATTGATAAAAGCAAAAAAAACATAAAATTCATATTATTGATGTTAATTTACCTCGGACACTGACAGAAGTGTTTTTTAGGATAAATCGCTTGATGAATCATAATAAGGTGCTGATTTTTACCAAAAAATCACTTCATTAATAGCAAATAAGCAATTTGCAATATTATGGAAGAATTTTTTTTGAGAGATAACGTGAGAAATGTTCATAAAAATTAATTCATTTCGAGTTGTACAATAATTTGCATTTAATCTTCATTCTGGAACCTGATGCTGATTTTAAAAGAAAACTACAATCTTTGATGCTTTGCAATACATAAAAAATACCAAGTACGCGGTTATATACATGGTAATATCAACAATAAATTATCGGAATCAATTTAGACAGTTACAATGTCTTACTTCTATTGAATATTTAATACACATTCATATCCAAGAAAAGAAATGTCTAACTTGTTTTTAAATTTTAGAGTAATTGAACGTAAAAATAATTATTTTATAAAAACTCCTAAATACGTGTGCAATAAAAATAAAATTCGCCCGTTTTAGGTAAATAAATGCGGCTGAAACACCTCACTGGTCTGTCGCTAAAGAAATAAGTTTAAATATAGACTTTAGAGACTATATTTATTATTAAAGTATCGATCGAAACCTATTAAGAGATTAATTTAAGTAAAATTAAAGGTAAATATTAAATTTTATATTTTCTGTTGATTTTTTCCATAGAGGTAAGTTACAAGACGCTACTTATAATAGATCCTTAAAAATGCAAAATTAAGAGTTTTTTGTCAGATGTGATGATAATGAATTAATTTTATTTCGAGACTAAAAAAAACATACTTTTTTAGATTTTTTACAGCTGGATACCTTCTCAAATTATATTCGAGGTTTTCACACTCTAAAAGATGATATTTAATAGTACCTAATGTTTTTGTCCATCTCCATTGCTTTTTGGCAAATTCCGCATCTTCTTTGTAATAGAATGTTATAGTGACGGTTGATGTTTTAAATGATGGGTTTGGTTTTATTGATATATTTTCAATTAAACCAAATGATCTGAAATGAGTCTACATCAGATATTTATTTATACAAATAATGTTAATGGTGTCCATTCGGAACTTGCATTATTAAGAACTATTGTTCCTCTTTCTTCAGGAGGTATATTCGTGCATTTGATAAATTTATGTCTAATGCTCTTTCTTCTCTAAAATTAATAAAAAAACATAGAAACAGATTTAATTTTAGTGATGGACAAATATTTATCAGAAGGCATTGATTTTTTTGGCCTCTTGTCAAACTTTGTTGAAATAGTGTAACATTTAACACAGTATGACGGCAAAAAAGGTAGGAAAAAATAACTCCGAAGCATCATCGAGGGGAACAACCAAGATTTTCTTAAAATCGGCTGAATCAAAAATTAAAAAAAACAAAATTAACACACAATAACCGCAAGCGCCGTTATGTTTACTTTTATTGATAATAAAATTGTAAATTACACAACCAATCTCAAAAAATCCAACTAATTTTATTATTATTGATTTTGCTAAGAAAAATATTTTGATTCTTCAAATTAAACTATATTAAAGCTTGATAACTTTAACGCAGGTCATTTTCGATATTAGATAAACACAACTTTTCTGATACAATTCCTGTTTATGATCGTCAGCAGGGTGTTAAATCACTCTTTTATGTTATAAACTATCACTTATAACTTACCAAAGGTTAAAAATATACAATATTACAAATTTGACAACTTGACACAACGCAGCGCTGGAATATGTAATATTCCCGGCATTTTATTCAGCTATTCTGTATTGAAGGATAAAAGGCGTCTATGTTAGTCGAGTTTTTATCAGCATCTAGGTTTATATGAGGATAATAGTTATATTTAGGACTGAGTCATGATGGTTTATTTGAAAGGAGACTGAAGATATTACCTTAAAAAAAATAAAGAAATTTTTTAATTTTTTCTTTATGATAAAATCAAAAAGTGAAGATTTGGTAGGTCTTGCTGCATCATATCCAACCTATGATAGAGATATGGTCGTTAGGTAAGTTTCTTGTTTAAGGTGGCGAATTTAAAAACTGTTTAAGGCCCTTAAAAAAATAGGGTAATCAAAAAATATTTACACAATATTAGTGGGTATTTTAGATTTTGATATAAGGCGGTATTGGCTGTAAATCATTGATTGGGTATGGTGGCTAAAAATTCATACGAAACGGGGTGAAAATAAATGAATTATGAGTAAATCGAGTAACGGATGCGTTTTTACTTGCAATCAGTCTTTTAATTTTACTGCAAATATATAAATTTTAAAATAAATATATGAAGACAATAGTATTGATGATATAAGCTCAGACCACGTGGATTCAGTCAATAAAATGTATTAATTTATTTTAAGACTTAAAATTAAATGAATTGCATAAAATTGCTAAATTAATTGAGGTTTGAACAAGTAATACAGAATAAGATAGGATAAATATTTGGATGTGTAAAAAAGGGAAATGTTCAGAAAAAGAATAATTGTTTATGCTTAAAAATGGCCGTAAATAAATAAATGTTGATAAATGGCCATTTATAGGATTTTGACGGAGTAAAAAATAAAAAATAAGTCAAAAAATCAAATAATTATCATAAATACTATGCTAAATTTCCTTAACCAGTTTGAAGTTAGCTGGTGGTCCATAAAGTACGTTAAGTGCACCTCAGGGACTTTGGGCGTATTTTTAGCAAGATTTATGAGATAAAATTTTTGAAAACAAAAAATGAATTACCATTGATCCTTAGAAGGTTTTCAGTATAATTCTTGAATTTTTATGGTCTGTACCCTTTAAGCTGGTCTAGTTTGGGAACGGTGACGTAACAAAAATTGTGCGTCTGCTTATTGATATACAACGACTCGGCGTTTTATAGAACGAATATTATTACAAGCAAATCACGTTATGTTTGCCGATATCATGCGGGTATTATTCGGTGCATTATTATCTCCCATATCCTTCCTAAAAGATCAGACCAAAAATCATTACCTTTTTATCATAAATTTGACTCTCGTTCATAGATATTTGTTGGAACATACGGAAAAAACTAAGTTATGTAAAATAATCGTTTAAGACCTGCAAGATTCAATTGTTTTTTGACGGTAATTAAAAATTGCGGGTTTATTCTTAAAAGCAGGTGTGATTTGCACAATCAACCACCATAATTGACAACTAACTCGATTTTAAGTGCAACTATAGTCAAATAAAGTATTTAATTTGTTAATTGTTCTGAGGATTGGCAAAAAAAGCTCAGAAATCGAAATCTCAGGTGCTTAAAATAGAAATTACCAATAAGTACACAAGATTTATACTTTTCAAGCTTATTTTTGAAATTATATTTTGATAATCTTCGTTGATGATATGCAATTGCATTATTGAAGATTTTAAATTGAAAAATTTTTTATAAAATAATATAAATAGGATTAACAACTTTGGTCAAAAATATTTTAATGGTTAATTTATAACATTAATCCCCTACTATAATACTGATATTATTGTTTTAAGTAGTAAAAAACTTGATCAAGTGAAAATAAAATTAATATTTATTGTCGCGCAAGTACGGATATAATTGACATAATTTTTTTATAAATTTGCGGAAAAATTTGATATACATTGTAACAGTTTGATATTATAATCTTTATAATAGTTATCTATAATTATTTATTCAGTGACACCTCGGATAACGTGCTTAATTCGTTCTAGGAGTAAGTTCTTTATGCGAAACGATCGTTATGCGAAGCATCCTCTGTACTAAAATAAAATAAAAAAATTACTTCATTAAGTCAAAAAAAAATTAAAAACCTGGATTGGAGCAATTTTGTATGTTGATATCGTTCGATCTCGAGAAAAAATTGTAATTCATGACAAACACGCGCTTAAGTGAAATAGTGGAATCGGATTTAGTTCATTGTGCGAAGCAGGGTTCGTTATGCCAGTTATATATCAGCAAAAAAGAGTACGTTATGCCCGGCGAACGCTATCCGAGGAGTACGTTATACGTGGTATTGGTGTATAAAATATAATATCCATATATGGATATATATGTTTGGGTTGTCACGGTGTCAGATAAGATTGTTGTTTTCGAATCTTATCTATTACATTCAGGTAAGCCTTGATTATTACGGGTAATGAATCCTCGAACTTTACCGCATATATCAAAACCACACTAATCAAACTCAATAACGAATTTATAGACTAAAGTGAGTCATAAAAAGTGGACATTATTTAAATTTGTAGAAAAAAGTCGAAATATATTTAAAAAAACTTATTGGGTATAAAAGAAGCATATTAAAGCCTTAATTTTTTTAACAAAACTATTATAAGTTAATTAAATAATGGTTGCATTTTTAATTCTCTCTCTTAATGTGCTAGACCAAGAAATTTTTTATTCAACACCTCGACAAACGTTCAAGCATCTTTTTACGACGGGATCAATTATACGTAAAAAATCTTTTGTTTTTTTTATTTTATGAAAAAAATGCTCGTGAAAGGCAGGGGAAATTTTTTTGAAAGAGATTTCTTTTTTTTACTTATATTATTTAACTTTCGAACATGTACAGTTCATATATAAAAATCTCTTGGTCCAACAAAGTTTCTCCGATAACCCAAGCCCACCGGGTTGAGTTATTCTTTCTTTGAACTAGGGTAGGATGAGTTTTAGCTTAATTGCACTACCTAACTGTCAGGCGCCTAAATCATCGGTCGTTATTTATAATACTTATTAAAAAAATAGGGGCTGACAGCAGGTTACGATTTACATATTTGATATTTATTTGCTAAAATAGTTTTAATTTAAACAATCAACACCCCGGACGACCGACATAGTTAAAATTCGGATAGAAATCATAAGCATTTGACAAGTGGTTTCTCATCCTACTAAAAAACTTATCTTACTTTATTAACTATGAATTCAGGCTGATGTTTAATTTCAAGCCGATTCTCCTTCGTTAAATCTTTTCAATATTATTCCAACGATTCTATAATCCATTCAGAATAAATTTAATTAAGATTAAAAACTTTACTAAAAATTAAGATTTGACTAAAATTTACATCAACAGACTCATTTCATCGATAAATTTGGTTTAAAATTTCTAGCAAAATACATCGCCAATACGCTTCGATGGACTTTTCCGTGAAATTATTCTATAAATTGTTAATATTTTCTGTAGTTTGTAAAAAATTAATTTTTTCTGCAATTCTTCTAGTCTGATCTGGGTGTCTCTATTTGTGGGTTTTTTATCTACTATTTATCGCCATGAACGTGAATCATTACAGGGTTTTCGGTTCAATTTAATAGCGTGGCGGATCAATTTAATAGCGTGGCGGTTCAATTTAATAGCGTGGAGGTTCAATTTAGTAGTGTGGCGGTTCAATTTAACACATTTATTAATGGATTCAACCAATTCAGAAACACAGAATCAACTTTCGATCCCTCGTAATAAAATAAATGCTGAAACAAGAAACAAAATTATTTCAAATTATCAAAATGGGAAGACACCATCTGAAATTGCAAAATATGAAAATTTGCCAATTAGCACAATTCGAAGTATAATTCGAGTTTTTAACATATCTGAAAGAACCGCAGCATTGAATAAAGGTGGTGCTAATAATGTTAAGATTACACCTGAAATATCTCAAAGGATAAGAGAACTAGTGGACGAAAATGCTACTGTAACTTTGAATGCTCTTTCCATTAAAATTCAAAATGAGTATAATTTAAGATTGGGAACGTCAACAATATTTGATAATTTGAAAAAAATTCATTATTCATTGAAAAAAGTACAGTTTGTTCCAGAAAGAAGAAATATACCTTATACTATTCAAGTGCGATATGAATATTCGACATATTTTCTTCAATTTGAGGAAAATACCCCCGACAGAAATATATTCTTCATCGATGAAGTTGGGTTCAACGTCTCAATGAGAATTAAAAATGGCAGAGCTCCAAAGGGTGTAACACCAATAAAAAGAGTACCAAATTTGAGGTCAAAAAACATTTCCATTTGCTGCGCTATGAATAAAAATGGATTATTATTCAAGAAAGTTTCACACCGGGCTTATAACACAGATATATTTGAGGCATATATTAATGAATTTTTTGCATTTCTTTCCTCGAATAACCAAAATGAATGCGTTATTATCATGGATAACGTTGCCTTCCACAAATCGGATCGTATACGAGAACTTTTTTTAAACTCTGCACATCACGTTTATTTTCTGCCACCATACTCCCCCTTCTTAAACCCTATAGAGAATATGTTCTCAAAATGGAAATGCCATGTTAGAGCTGGATCTCCTCAAAACGAAACGGAGCTGTTAAGCTATATTGAAAGCGGGTTTGACTCAATTACCCAAGAAGACTGCGAGGGATTTTACAGAAATATGAAAAAATATATAAGACTATCACTACAAAGGAAAGAAATTAACTTATAAAATTAAAAATACCTTTAATTTAATTTTAATTTCATATAATTTACATTTATTTGTTTGCTGTTAAATTGAACCGCCACGCTGTTAAATTGAACCGCCACGCTATTAAATTGAACCGAAAACCCTGTAAGCTGTTGCTAAATATAAAATCTGTACAAATCAAATTATATAATGCACCATTCTTTTATCGCTTTACAAATTAATTTTTCCGCATTAATCAAGGGTTTCCTCCGTTACATTTAATTTTACCCTTATAATTATTCTTTTTTAAAAATTAATGCTAAGTGAGCTTATTCCAACCTTATAATCAACTATTCGCGCTATATTAGCTCGTACAACGTGGTCCACATAATACCGTCCTAATATCGAGTTAACCGGTGGGATTTAGCATCCCAGTCCTGGTCCTTGCATAATTTTGAAATTCCGCTTAAAAATTATAGATGACATGCTCAAGTAGTATCAGAATATTCTTAGGTCTAACCCACTAAACCGTGGCGTTGCAAACGAATTGTAGGTCTAAGATGCTAAAAACCTCATCTGCTTTACAAAAGTAATAATCAGCTTAAAGTACTGATTTGGTCTATTTTGTGGGTTATTAACTTCAAATAATGTATGTCTTAACATGGCCCGATTTTGAAGAAGAAATTACTGTTTGTAAATAAATTGACTTTTAGATAA